>BGPR01004761.1:0-52307 GCA_013235015.1 Araneus ventricosus
AAATAGTTAAATTTAATTAGTTTTTTCCCGTTTGATTACACGGAATTTATTTATTTTTTTTTTTGCCCCTCAAAGGGTAAAAATATAGAAGATCCCACGTTCTTTAAGATTCTTTTTTCAAAAAAAAAACTTGCTCTTGTTATTTTATTGCATAAATTTTTGTCAATGGATATTCGAATGTTTCTTATATTTTTTTTAAAATTACAGTACTATTGAAAATTAATAAGAATATCTTAAAAATTAGTTTAAATTCATGACTTTTTTGATAATGAAATTCGTTTTCATTCGTAGTTCAACAAAATATTTCGCAGAATTAATTTTTGATGCAAAATAAATCCTTTATATTCAATGAATGTATTAAAATCAAAATTTGTCTTCAAAAAGTTAGTTAAAGAAGTATAAGGTGAGGTTAGCAGGAAAAAAGAAATAGATATTTTAAAGCAAATAGTTAAATTTATTTTTTTTCTCTATTATCTCCCTTTTCTGATTACAAGGAATTTACATTTTAAGAAACCATTGACACCCCATAACAATATCAGGAAGTACTGTAAAGAAGAGCCTTGAATTTCATATTTGTTCTGTTTTGATATAAGTGTAAGATGAGGTTAAACGCATAAGTACCTGTATGAGCTCGTATTGAAAGATTACGTGGTAGCCACGTGTAGCTTTGAGGTTCTATTGTTGATTAAGGTTTATAAATAGATTTAATATTGTTTCTATTTTGGTACCGATTTTAAAAAGAAAATTAGTTTATACTTTTCAAACCACGGTTTTGTTTAATTTTTTAAAAGTTTATTTTTATTTTTTCACATGAAAAGTTAAGCGCGGACACACATGAAAACGTAGCTGGCCTTTAGCGGTTTCCTGCTTTTTTTTTATTTATGCGGATTCATCCACACGGGGATAGTGATGATTTAATAGCATTACCAGAATTAATTTATTTCTTCATTTTCACTGGATTTTTTTTATGGGAGTTTAAAGATTTCCTTTCTTTTTTTTATGCCGAATTCGGTTAACATTAAAAAGAAATTAAGCTAGAATTAATTTTGCTTCATCGGTTCTGTTTTTCATGCTTTTTTTTACTTTCTCGTATACGAAGTATACAAAAAGAAAGTATTGTAATCGTCAAAAAATTCGAACTCGAGATTTTGACGAATCTTCACGTTTTAGACCTCCCTGAGTCCAAAAAACACAATTTTGGAATTATGTCTGTGTGTCTGTCTGTCTGTAAACACGATAACTCGAAAACTATTAGAGCTACGGAGATGAAATTTGGTATGGGATCTTTACACATAATTTGTAGGTATCTATCAAATTTTGGACAAAATCCGTCTACGGAAGTCTGTCTGTCCGCGGTCATGTGAACACTATAACTCAAAAAGTTGAATAGCTAGATGGATAAAATTTGGTACACAGTTTTATTATCATGAATGTAGGCCCGTATAAAATTTTGGGCCAAATCCGTCAAAGGGTTGGTCAGTCTGTATAATTTACTTTTGAAAAGAATGCGGTATCTCCACGCGCATGCGTACCGAAAGCACTCTTCTGTGCACGCGAAAGTTATGGAGCGAATTACGCCAGTTTGTCCTTGAGCCGGTAAGAGAGGAAAATCCATACGCATCTCTTTGAATTTGATTCTTTTCCTAGATATTTTTCAATCACTATAATGAAAAACCTTCTGATAGTCAACGGATTCTGGGTAACAGTAGGTTCGAATTTTTTTAGGCACGCGGGAGGAAGGGGAAAGGACACCTTTTTGGGGAAGTATACGAGAAAGTTTAGGGGAGAACACTCCCGCTGTTTTTTTTTATTTTTTAAGCACTTTGTCTGTCTACAAATTAGTATACAAACCATGGGATATTGTTTGGATTCTGAGTTATGACAGAGTTTTCTTCAGCTAAGTTCAGCATTTTATTTTATTTTTTGTTTTATGTTGTTTGTTATGAGGAGGATTATAAGACAAAAAAAGGAGAAATTTTACCGTTGTACTTTTATTCCTCGCATCTCTGCCATCATAAAATAGGAATTTTTCTTGAAATACATTGCCATCATTGTAGAATCAATCCTTGGCAAATTATCCGATTTACCTTGTACAGAACGAATATCCATCGTGAAATTGAATGTTGAATAGTAGAAAAGCCAAAAACTTCACTTTTAAAATGTTAGCTGGTACAAACGCCTTGATTCAAAGCAGGGTACAAAAGTAGCGAAAGAGAACTATGCGAAGGAAGGCAACTTTGACGTCAAAATCTACTCGGTCAATGAGAGAGCGTTTCGGATTGCATCATGATCCCTGCTATTTGAGTGCATCTTTTGCTCTCCATATTTAAATAAATAGATTTTTATATAAAATTTCACTTGCATATTTGAAATTAAAATGATTTTTTCTACAAATGCGGATGGCTTTCACGCGTTTTTAAAAAATGCTGAAGTTCCCCATTGTTCGGATCTTTTTGCCGACTTTTAAGCCTTTGGTTTGGCGGTTAAATTTTTAAACAATCTTTTACGTTTAACTTTTTAACCAAATTATTTAGCTAATTACAATCATTCCATTTGGAACTTAGCCATTTTAAGAGTCTTTTTAACTGTTTTAAATAAAAAGAATTAACCTAACTTAAGGAGCACAGAATTCAACGCTTTATGCACAGCCTTCCAAGAATGATACAGCCTACATGCCAACGAAAATGTCTACCTAATAAAATAATTGAGGAACAGTGACGAATCCAGGATTTGAGTCTGGGGGGGGGAGGGCTGACCCCAGTAGCACAGAAATATTATAAAACATTTTCACAATGAACACTGAATACCGTAATGAAGTATTGTATTGTATGTATCAGTATTTCCGAGATATTAAATTTTCACAAATAATATAAAAACAATGTTTATTCATAAAAATCTTCATTTCAACTCAGGATATCACTCGATTGGAGGTTTTATTACAAAAAAACACCACTGGAACAATTATTCTTTAAGATGCTGAATATTATATTATACTATACAATACAATGCATACAATATTTTGATTTTTATATTTATCAACATTGTTCAATATTTTAAGGTGAAGTTATTCTTACCGTCGACAGATGGCAGCATTATGATACCGTAACACTATATTAATCAACGTTGAATCATATATGTCCACAAATATTTTACAAAATGTTCATTTGAATAATAATGTTTGCGCAATCATTTTATTTTACAGTATATAAAAGGTGGGCCGGATTCAGATAATGAAGTTAACCATAAAACAGCTCTCACATATGGATTATCTCTTGTTCTGTGAAAATAATGAGTTTTATTCTCATTGTAAAAATATGCACGTGATTTATTGTTGCGAATCTTGTATTTGATTTTTAATCAATACTGTAATTATAAATGGCGTATCGTAATAGAGTGAAAGAGGAATAAAAAAAATTTCAAAATTATTTTAAAACCTTTCAAACATCTTATTATAATTACTTTTAAACCTTATTCCCTTAATTTATTAAATTAGCAAACTTAGATATAAGAGCTAAAATTGCTTCCTCTTTGACTTCTAATTTCATTTTGAACTCGAAATTGTAACGATAAAAGTTAATTTAACTAAGAAAACTATTCAGATTAATTGTGAATGAACATGAAATTTCGTAGAGATCCGAACTCTGTAACTACATTTTATTATCATCATTTACGCTCTATGAGGCAAGTCTAGCTGGTCAAGTGGAAGGTCCCGGGCTCAAAGCCTGTTGCAAGTAGACGTGTTCAATAAATAACAAAGTGTTACCCAGCAGTTCGGAATTAAGTGATTAATATTTCTCCATGCTTCTAAAATGTATTTTTAAAATATTCATTATATTGTTATATTATACAATATTATTCAGTATAGTACAATATTATTTAATATGGTATAATATTATACAGTATTATATGACATTATATAATATTATTCAGTATAGTACAATATTATTTAATATGGTATAATATTATACAGTATTATATGGCATTATCCAATATTATGAAAAAACATTGTACAGTATTAAAAAAGTCTTACGTTCTACACTGTTTCAATACTGGGAAAAATATTGTACAACATTACTTTTTCGAATTTTATGATATAAGACAATATCATGTGCTACCTGGGGAGGTCATAAAAATTTTTGTATCCTCGTGACGAATATCAAAGTTCGTGGCTTATGTAAACCAAAATACTTTAACTTTACAGACTTCACTCACCTGAAAATAAGAATCTTAAAGAACACTTCAATACCTTCGATAATTTGATGAAAAACACAATGAAATTACTAGCCAAAAATGTTTTCGATTTCGTCAACGCTACAACCCATAAAGCAATTTTAGTTTTACAACAAAGTTGCAGCAGTCTGGCTATGCAAGTCTGCAAACTTGCAGCAAGTTTAGCAAGGCAAGTTCATAACAAGACTGCAGCAAGTTAACGCAAACTTCGAAGTCACCATGCGTTAAACTTCCAGTGAACTTGTCATGCCATGTTCTTTGCAAACCAGTAGAAAAGAATTGCTTGGCGTGTCAAATTTACTTTATATTATGGGTGTTGTGTAAACAGGGGCATTTCCCCCGCTTCTACAACGCCGTTCTTACAGAGGGTTCCCCCTTTTATTATCGCGGAGTCGGACCCAGATAACAATTTTAGTTTGCAGCAATCTTCGTCAGCAAATCTGCAAGCATGCAACAAATTTCACACGACAAGAGTGCAAGCTTGAAACAAGTTTACGCAAACGACTTGGTCACCACGTGTCGAACTTGTGACAAGCTTGCGGTGTCAAACTCATTGCAAACTATAGCAAAAACAGAGTACGAACCCAACATCGGATTCGAACCCCCGAAGTCTCGTTGCTTATACTTGCCGTCCTAACCCTTCAGCCAGCTAAACTCTGAGAGGAGATGATAGATTGCGCCAATAGATTGCGGATACGATTTATTTTAAACTCTTTTTTGATTTCATTAATTTTTTAAATTTTGAATTGAGAATACGATTTGAAGTCAAAGAGAGAGCAATTTTCGCTAATAACTACGTTTTTCTAGTAGAACAAATTATGGAATTAGAGTTCAAAAGCAATTAGTTTTAAAATGGGACAAAATGCAAGTTATTATTTTTCAACAAACATTGACTGTTTTTTAGGTTTAATTTTGTTTATGAACGTTAAAATTTCAACATTAAGAAAAAAAGCGATATAGTTTTCTTTAACGTACGAGTTCTATATTTAGTAAAAAGATGGAAAATGTTTCAAAATTTGTTTTAGAAAAAAGTTAGTTTTTTCACAAATTATCATTGATTTAATAGAAAGAAGGACGGTCTAGGAGATGCTATTAAAAATCGGATGTGTTTTTAAAACGGAGACAAAAATTATGTCTAAGTGTGCTATCATCTTTGCAGCAAACTTGTTTTGCAATCGTGGTGTGAAGTTCGTCATGACATCTTCACAGCAAACTTGCTTTGCAAGTGGGTAGGTCGATTGTGCTTTGTTACTTTGCAGGAAGTTCGTTTAAAAGTTGCCACATCATGTTTGTCACGACAAGCTAATATCAAGAAAGATCAAACTTGCTGCAAGTGTACATGCTATCTGTGACTGTCGGGCTTTCCTTTCCCTTTTTTTCCTCTCCTCTCTTCTGACCGCATATATACTGAGCTATTTTTAATGGTACTTACTTTTACGATCCACGGAAATGCAAAAAACAGCGCGATTCGAACCTGCGATCATAGGATCCGTACGCAGAACACTATACTAACTCGAATCACAGTCTGGCGAAGAAGAATAGAGTTTTCGCTTCGTCAATGTGTCATGAATCGTAAATGTGCTATGTCAGTTTCATGGCAAACTTGCTTTGTAAGGAGAATGATCTATTATGCTGTGTTACTTTGCAGGAGTTTCGCTGCAAATTTGACAAGATAACATCCTTTCCAAATAATTATCCTTTGGCAAGATAATCATGACAAGATAATATCCAGAAAAAATAACACTTTCTACAAATGTGCATGCTGTCTGGGAAGTACGAGTGGAATGAGTACAAAAGTGGGAAAATTTTCGAGCTTGTCAAACCAGGAAGCAATGCTATCACGTTTTCTTTAGAAGGGAAATTAGGGCAAATAGCTGTACTGATTTTCAATAAAATCAAGAATTCTGCTCTAGGTCTGAGGGGAGCTGCAACCCATAGTACCTACTGGATTTGCCACTATTGAGGGAAAAAAATCACTTGTTCTCCGATTAATGCTTTTCAATTTTACAAATAAGCGTCTTTTTAAAATAAGATTTTGCAAGCTATCCTCTGTAACGCTGCTTACTTCTATTACACTCATAATTTAATATTTTCTCATTGACTCCCAGATAGCAATTTTAGTTTGCAGCAATCTTGATCTGGAAGCTTGCAGCAAGTTTGAGACGGCAAGAGTGCAAGCTTGAAACAAGTTATTGCAAGCGAGTTAGTCACGACGCGTCGAACTTGCAACAAGCTTGTTGCGCCAAACCCATTGCGAACTATAGCAGAGACAGAGTACGCAGACGAACCCCAGATTAGAAACCCCGACAACCCGCTTCCGAAACATGTCGTCTTAACCATTCAGCCAGAGGGACTTCAATTGCAGAAGACAGATTGCGCTGATACGTCGTGTATTTACATGTTTTATTTTAAACTGTGTTCTTGATTTCATTAATTTTTTAAATTTTGAGTTCAGAATATAATTTGAAGTCAAAGAGAGAGCTATTTTCTCTAATAACTACGTTTTTCTAATAGAATAAATTATGCAATTAGGGTTCAAAAGTAATTACTTTTAAAAATATGGGACAAAATGTAAGTTATTATTTTTCAACAAACATTGACTGTTTTTAGGTTTAATTTTGTTTATGAACGTTAAAATTTCAACATTAAAAAAAAGGCGATTGACTCTGTATGAATATTTTTTAAAAATGATATAATGTTCATGCAACATTGCAAAATCTATGGCGGTTACAAGCCCCTATCATACCTTTACTTTTAACATATTTAAAATTATAATTAAACCCAAAAAAAGCATGTACACTTGCTGCAAGCTTGATTTTCTTGATACTAGCTTGTCATGACAAATTTTTCGCGACAAATTTGCAACGAACTTCCTGCACAGTAACAAAGCATAATCGATCACCCTCCTTGCAATGCAAGTTGTTTATGAAGGTTAAAATTTCAACATTAAGAAAAATGCGATATATAATTTTCTTTAAAGTGCGAGTTCTATATTTAGTAAAAAGATAGAGAACGTTTCAAATCTTTTTTTTATAAAAAGGCCTAGTAAGTTTTTTAGAAATTATCATTGATTTATTGAATTAATAAAAAGAAGGACGGTCTAGTAGATGCTATCGAAAATCGGGTGTTTTTTAAAACAGGTTCAAAGATCAAAACCAGATATATACAACTGTATCCCAGATAGCACGTAAGTTTGAAGCAAGTTTGATTTCGACTTGATATTGACTTATCATAGCAAATTTGACGCGTCAAACTTGAAGCAAACTTGTGGCAAATTCACCGTGACAACTAGCGCCACCCTCTCTTGCAAAACTCATTTGCTACAATTTCGCCGTGACAAATAGCGCCACCTGGATTGCATTGCAAGCTTGCAGCAAATTTGCAAAACAAGCGTGATGCAAAGATAGCACAAAGAGATAATTATCTTTGTCTCTGTTTTAAAAAAACATCCGATTTTTAATAGCATCTCTTAGACCGTCCTTCTTTTTATTAATTCAATAAATCAATGATAATTTGTAAAACAACTAACTTTTTTATAAAAAAATTTTTGAAACATTTTCCATCTTTTTACTAAATATAGCATTCGCACTTTAAAGAAAACTACATCGCCTTTTTCTGAATGTTGAAATTTTAGCGTTTATAAACAAAATTAAACCGAAAAAACAGTCAATGTTTGTTGAAAAATAAACTTATACATTTTGTCCCATTTTAAAGTAATTACTTTTGAACTCTAATTTCATAATTTATTCTACTAACAAAACGTAGTTATTAGCGAAAATCGCTCTCTCTTTGACTTCAAATCATATTCGCAACTCAAAATATTAATGAAACCAAGAGAATAGTTTCAAATAAATCGTATACGAATCGAATGGAACGATGTATTAGCGAAATCTATCTTCTCCTCTCAGAGTTTAACTGGCTGAGTGGTTACCGCGTCAGCTTCCGAACCGGTAGGTCGCGAGTTCTATCCTGAGTTGTGTTCGTACTCTGTTTCTGCTATGGTTTACAATGCAATCTTGTTTCACACTTTCACACTTGTCGTGACAAATTTGCAGAAAGCTTGCAGATTTGCAGTGCAAATTTGTTGCAAACTAAATTTGCTATCTGAGATGCAGGTCATGGTGTGCTGTATCAAACTTGTTTTGCAATTGTGGTGTGAAGTTTGCCATAACAACTTCACAGCAAGCTTGTTTTTGAAGTGGGTTGGTCGATTATGCATTGTTACTTTGAAGGAAGTTTGCTGCAAAGTTGCCGTATCAAGTTCGTCATGACAAGCTAATATCAAGAAAAATCACACTTTCTGCAAATGTACATGCTATCTGGGAAAGCGTAGTTATTAGCGAAAATCGCTTTCTCTTTGACTTCAAATTATATTCTTAACTCAAAATTTAAAAAAATTAATGAAATCAAGAAGACAGTTTAAAATAAAACGCTTAGATGCACGATAGACTGGCGCAATCTTTCTTCCACGATAGAGCTCCAGCTTGCTTAGTGGCTAAGGCGTTAGGTTTAGGGAGTGGGTCGTCGGGGTTTCCAATCTGAGGTTCGACTGCGTTCTGTGTTTTTGCTATAGTTTGCAATGTGTTTGACGCAACGAGCCTGCTACAAGTTCGACGCATGATGACTTTGTCGTTTGCAATAATTTGTTTCAAGCTTGCACTCTTGCCTTGTCAAACTTGCTGCAAGCTTGTAGATTTGCAGGGCAAGATTGCTGAAGCTTTGCTGCAAACTAAAATTGCTACCTGGGAAAATATTTTTATTCAAAATTAAAATAGTTCCAGTTAGCTCCATGGATAAGATGACTCTGGATTTGTACTAAAGAAAGCACTGGTTCGAACTTGGCCCTTGATACAGTATCCAAACTGATTTGGCGATTGCTTAAATCGAGAGTTACCGGAAAAAGGTCTATGATTCCAAAATAAACAAACAGAAAACTTGTCCATAGAAATTACTTATCCAAAACCGAAATTTCAACTTAAATTTTAGTATATTGAGAATAAATCTGGTCTTTTTTTTACCATACATTACCGGTAAAAAGTAGAGATTACTGTCAAAGGAACATCACAAATGCTCTTATAATAGAAGAAATCTTTCTTCTCTCATTTTAGAATTACGCGCAGTGAAGAAATATATCTTAAACCGTCACGGAACAGTAATAATTCACTTACAAAATGACCAATCTTTTAGAATAAAAATAATAATCCGCTTTTTTACTTTCTTGTATACGAAGTACACAAATAAAAAGTATTGTAATCGTCAAAGTAATTCGACCTTGATACTATTCCATTTGATTCTAATATTTGCTCTGAAGTTTATAGAGGGTTGCTTTATTTCTAATGAAAGATTTTAACATTTTACGTAACAAAGCAAAATAATCAGAAACACTTTCTTTAATAATTTCACAGGTCTGCGATAAAAATATGTCTTTAAAATAATTAATGTTTCTTACAGTTTTTGGCTTCTAGTTACTGGAAAAATAATTAAAAAATTCAGATGGTATAAAAATAATTTTTGTACTGTAATATTTTCGGAAGTTATTAAGGAAAAACACCAAAATTTCGCTTATTTTTTAATTATTTAAAATTTTTCAAAAAACGTCTCCGAGGTGCACATTCCCACTCTCCAAAGAATATTCGTGCCAAATTTCGTAGCTCTAAGTCCAGCGGTCTGCCCTGTAGAGTGCCAACATACACACAGAGACCTTTATTATTAGTAGAAATTTCCTTCCAAACTGGTGAATTGTCTGTTAAACACAACAGTAAAGCCAGAGAAAACAAGATAAAACCGGATTACTCCCCGTTGGTGAATGTATGTTCTCAATTCCCCCTTCCCTCTCCTTCCCGGCATTTTTCCTACTCCCCCATCAAAGTCTTTCTTAGATCAGTCTCGTACACTTTTGTATAATTATGAACTTTAAATAGAAGTAATTTTTATTTTTAGTTTGTATTGTGGTTAAGAGAAATGGCTTCCAGAGGATGTGTTACTTCACCAGATTGATTCTGCCTACTGCATTTGTGGTAACTATACAGTAAAAAAAAATTTGAAAGAAACTTTTCAAATTTTGTCGGAAAATAGTTTGAAACTTTTGGATTTAAAATGGGAGATAAAGACAAAGCCTTGGGTCCCAACAAAGTTTATTCCACTTGCGTTGGAGAATTCAGGCTATGGTTTGAAAGTAAAAAACAACTTTTTCAGTTTTTTATACCAATGGTTTGAAGAGAGCCTAAAAATTATACCGATGACTACTATTTTCGTACATGCAAGAGGAATAGCTCAGAAAGCAGTTATAATCACCAGTATTCTTCATAAATTAGAAATGTAAGAAACCAAAACTAAAAAAAAACAATAAAAAAGCATTACAACATCAAAAGTTTGTTCAAAAAGAACAAAAACTGTTACGTAGTTTTGTATCATATGTGAAGAAACTGTGGCATCATCACGACATCTGGCAATATCCCAGATAGCACGTAAGTTTGCAGCAAGTTTGATTTTGACTTGATATTCCCTTGTCATGGCAAAATTTGACGCTTCAAACTTGAAACGAACTTGTAGCAAGTTCGCTGTGACAACTAACGCCACCCTCGCTTGCAACGCATTTGCTGCAAGTTCGATGTGACAAAATAGCGCCACCTCCCTTGCAAATCAAATTTGCTGCAAGTTTGCAAAACAAGCTTCCTGCAAAGACAGCACAAAGAGATAATTATCTTTGTCTCTGTTTAAAAAAAAACATCCGATTTTTAATAGCATCTCCTAGACCATCTTCTTTTTATTAATTCAATAAATCAATGATAATTTGTAAAAAAAACTAACTTTTTGATAAAAAAAATTTTGAAACATTTTCCATCTTTTTATCAAATATATCACTCGCACTTTAAAGAAAACTATATCGCCTTTTTCTTGTTGAGATTTTAGCGTTTATAAACAAAATTAAACCGAAAAAACAGTCAATGTTTGTTGAAAAATAAACATTTTGTCCCATTTTAAAGTAATTACTTTTGAACTCTAATTTCATAATTTATTCTACTAACGTAGTTATTAGCGAAAATCGCTCTCTCTTTGACTTCAAATCATATTCTCAACTCAAAAAATTAATGAAATCAAGAGAATAATTTAAAATAAATCGTATACGAATCGAATCGAACGATGTATTAGCAAAATCTATCTTCTCCTCTCAGAGTTTAACTAGCCCAATGGTTACCGCGTCAGCTTCTGAACCGGTAGGTCGCGAGTTCTATCCTGGGCTGTGTTCGTACTCTGCTTTTGCTATAATTTGCAATGAGTTTGCAATGCAAGTTCGTCCTATGGTGACTTCGAGGCTTGCGTTAACTTGCTGCAAGCTTGTTTCACACTTGTCGTGACAAATTTGCAGACTTGCAGTGCAAGTCTGCTGCAAACTAAAATTGCTATCTGGGATCCTGAATTGTAATTACATGCAGATCGGATTCGCCCTCTTTGCGATGTCACCCATCGACCAATAGAGACGAGCCTGTTGCAGTATTTAAGGACTGATTGCTACTGTTCATTCTCTTTTTTTTTGTATCATTTCATAGCTAGCATGCTTAATGATCTTATGATTTGATTTAGGATTTTAATTTAGTTGTTGTTTTATTAAATTTGTTATCGAGTAGTCTTGCTTTGACTTTGTCACCAGCTCTGTGGTTTCTTACAATGGAGTACTTCTGATATATGTGGAATACAGGTATGACAGGTTGAGAAGCTGAGTAGTGTAGTATCGTACTAGTTAATATGAAGCACTTGAGTGTCAATCGTTCTATGTACCGACTACCTCAGCGACTAGATTAGTAAATCTCGCCTCTATCAATGCTGTAAAGTTAACTTGACCTCGACGTAGGCCTAGAAGTTACAAAACAAAGGAAGAAGTACTGATACAGTGTATAAAATGCTATTCTTGGTTTCATACATTGTGCGTTGGTGAGAATCCAAAAAATACTTTTATTTAAATTGTGCTGAAAGAAGTTGGTGTTCCAACCTGGGCAACCAGTTTTCTTAATTGGATCGATGATACATTTTTGAGCTATTTTTGTCCCCTGCTTGAAAGTACATTTCATGAAAAGTTTATTTTAAGTGTTTTGAAAATAAATGAACTCCAAAAATTCTACTACTTTTTTTTATTAAAATTATTTTTCTATCACTGTACATTAAAAAGTACACAGGTGGCCAAATTCGACAAACTTCCCCTATTTATTTTCTTAATTTTATAATTTTTTGTGATTAAATGAAAATTTGAAAAATTGGTACCAGTACTAAGGATGCTCATTAGGGGTTTGTAATACAATTAATAAACTTTAGAATACAACTAATAAACTTTAGAATGCAATTAATAAACTTTACTCTCTTTAGAGGTTGTATAGTTTTCTATTACTTTATTATCTTACTTTGAATATTCACATTGCATTACATTCGTATTGTTGCAAAAATGTAGTGTCACTTTTCTGCCTCACTAGTCTTATGCTTGGGAAGAGAGTTTTACAGGGGTAAGTATGGGATGTCCTGTCTGGACCCTGAGCTTGGCGACAAATCGATGATTCCAGAAAATGCAACCCTTTTCTCGATATCTCTATTAGGAAAGAAAATACGCTTGAATGTACGAGAAAACTCCATGTGACGTCACGGCCTGTCGGGGAGAATATATAAGGGCCACGCTTGGATCAGAGAGTGTGTGTTGATCGCCTGGAACGAGTTTGGAGTTTCGTCTACAGTGCCAGCTAGAAAGCTGCTGAGCTGAAAGTGCTGTTATTGTCGTTATCAGTGATTTGCTGACTGTTTGTGTTGCTAAATCTCAAAGTGCTGAACTGTTATTACCTGTGAATTGTTGTCTGTTTACATTGCTAATATGTGCAAGATCTATTGTTTCCTGTTACCTGTGCTACGTGTTTTTCTGCATATTTGTGAATAAACCTTCATTTTCCATTATCCTTGCATGTTGGCCTGTTTACACCATACACCCACACAACGATTTTTGTAACAGTATGTACAGTTTTCCTGAAATGAGTGCGTATAAACACTAAATCAATCACAAATAAAATACAGTACTTAAGTATTTCTTTTATTACAACAGAAATAAATCAAGTACATCTCTTCACTAATAGTTAACACAAAAATTTTTAGGCTTTTTGTCTGAAAGTACATGATGGATATCCATAAACATTTTATGGCCAACTTTTCCTACAAACCACTCTTGTGTTGTATTTTTCAGTACTTCTTTATATAAAAATGCCCAATAAATTTTTATGATGAAAAATTCTACGGTTGGGTCCATTTTTAGAATAAAAAAACTGTGGAAATTATAATTTTTTCACGTACTCTGATTAGAAACTTTAATGAAGAAATATAGCATTGAACAATCAACTTTAATCACTCTCTGCAAACAGAAGTTTGATAATTAAATATTATTTGTATTTGTTTCAGAGTAAGAACTGTAAAATTCAGGAGTGGCGTTAGAGTCCTCCCTACGGGGGGAGATCTACCGTACAAGGGAAGGGGCGTAATGATGACCCTCTCAAATTTTCGCCAAATCTTTATTTATCTACTATTTGATTAGCCCGCTATGTGAACAGGATACAAGAATTTGCCCCGACAGGGGGCCCTGACCCCCACACACTGGCACCACCCCTGGTAAAATGGTTTTGTAATCTGTGTCATCTCTTTATAAAATCATTTTGTTTTCAACAGAAAAAGTATTACTTTATGTAAGTAGAGTTTCTTGAAATCTAGATTTGCCACTGACACATAGACCAAGAAAAATGAAGCAGTTGTGTGCTTTATCAACCTCAAATAACAAAAGCAAAGTAAATAAACAGTTCTTAAAAGTAACTAAACCCAACTTGTGTCACATTAACGATAATTTTATTTATAATATGATACACAATCGGTTGGTTACAACATACTAACTACAATGTAGAAAATAATTTCCAAACCGATGAACACAATTTGTTGATATTGTTAATGACATTACCGTTTTTGATAAGAAATGAAACGATCTAAATCAGAATTAGTACTAATTTCAACTTTATGAAAAATGATTGCTTATAGGAAAATCTAAAAATATGACATAACATTCTTATTGTAACTAGTTTCCTTCCTATAACAAAGCAAGCTCTTGGGATGGATTCAAAAGAAAAACGCATGAACAGTTCGAAAATGCATCTTCCGTTGCTGTCTTTCGTCGGGGAAGAAACTTCATATGACTGAATATATTTGTTGCATAGCATTGTGGACAGGGAAGTTTCGTTCCCGAAGAAAGACGGGATGAAATATTAAAAATCGTTCATTGCTTTCAGAGGACTTCACTTAACGTGTCCTCATACTTCTTGTATATGCTTTTTCATGAACAGATCAAGGACGCCCTTGAAATAACCTTGGGTATCTTTCCTTAGCGAGTAGCTGTTGGTTTCCACTTCCGAGGAACTGTGTTGAAATTCTGGAAGGTCATTTTCTTGGGCGTAGGGAAACCGTTTTGGAACTTGGAGGATGTCTCGGGTATGCTGCCCAAAGGTGCGTAGCTTTCAGGTGCTGGATAGACTGAAAATGGCTCAACTGAAATGAAACATTGACGGGATTTATAAAAATTAAAACAGGAATACCACACATGTGATTTTATGTAAAAGCAATTTTAAGTGATATGACATCATGAGAAGCCCACATACTAGTCGTCTAGTAAGTTAAGGCATGGCAAGACCTAGGAACATGGATCAGAGGAAGACGTAAGCAATTTCGGAAAAATTTTAAAGTACAGGCTTGTAACAGCAATTAAGAGTCGACACCCCAGATAGCAATTTTAGTTTGCAGCAATCTTGCTCTGCAAATCTCCAAGCTTGCAGCAAGTTTGACACGGAAAGAGTGCAAGCTTGAAACAAGTTAGTCGCCACGCGTCGAACTTACAGCAAGCTTGTTGCGTGAAACACATTGCAAACTATAGCAAAAACAGACGAACCCCCGACAAGCCGCTTCCTATACCGGTCGTCTTAACCACTCAGTTAGAGGAACTTCGATTGCGGAAGACAGATTGCGCTAATACATCATGCATCTACACGTTTTATTTTAAACTTTCTTCTTGATTTCATTAAATTTTTAGTTGAGAGTATGATTTGACGTCAAAGGGAGAGCTATTTTCGCTAATAACTACGTTTTGCTAATGGAATAAATTATGAAATTAGGGTTCAAAAGTAATTGCTTTTAAAAATATGGGACACAAAGTGCGTTATTACTTTTCAACAAACATTGACTGTTTTTTAGGTTTAATTTTGTTTTTAAACATTAAAATTTCAATATTAAGAAAAAGGCGATATATAGTTTTCTTTAAAGTGCGAGTTCTATATTTAGTAAAAAGATGGAGAATTTTTCAAAAGTAATTTTTTTGATAAACAGACAGTTACGTTTTTTTCAAATTATCATTGATTTATTTAAAAAGAAGGACGGTCTAGGGAATGCTATTAAAAATCGGATGTATTTAAAAAGAGAGACAAAGATCAAAACCAAATATATACAACTATATCCAGGTCGTGCTGTGTAAGTGTGCTGTGTCAACTTTACAGCAAACTTGCATTGCAAGGAGGGTGATCGATCATGCTTTGTTACTTTGCAGGAAGTTCGTTGCAAAGTTGTGGCGCCAAATTTGTCATGACAAGCTAACATAAAAAAAAATCAAACTTGCTGCAAGTGTACATGCTAGCTGGGACGTCTTCCCTTAACGGATGGAAAAATTTTCGAAGGTTCAGTCCGAAATGGCAATAAGCCTTTTCATAGAGATAGGTACTGCTGGACAAAAATTTTTATTCAACGGGGGAAATTGATTTTAGATTATACACTTGGTGTCTGGTATTTAAACTCTGATGCCTACCAGTGGCTATTAGCTGAATGAGTCCTCTTCTCATTATTTTTTAAATTCCAAATTCATTTACACTTATATGTGGCTCCATCAATCACAATAAGCCGTTATTTACACAAGAAGCAGTGCAACATTTCTCGAATGCATTTATGCATTGTCTCCACTCAAGTCCTTCTCACCACATTAACTTGAGAACGGCGACAACTATTGCCACAAACTTGGTGTCTAGGTATAGTAAAGTGACCATGCGCTACACGGTGAGATCGGTTACAGCGCTACTTGACGGCAAACAACGGAGTTAGCGTTAATATCTCGAAAACGGTACAAGATACGGGGAAAAAGTCAATTACAAAATTATAGAGCGTCTTCGATTTAGTACGAAAAGACACCATGAGCACATTAATTCTAAGAACAAAGCGTACATTTGTTTGGTCGCGATTTTCCAAACCTGTGACGTAACAAATCGCAATAACAGGAGAAAAGATCATCTTTTGGACAATAAACATCGACCTGATGGCGTAGTCGTTAGAGCAGGCATTTCGATCACCGAAAATAAAAGTATCTGCTGATAACTAATTGTTCCGTTTTCTTTCTAACGCTTCTCTGGCGTAAGAGTGTTGGAAATTGCGACCAAACAAATGCGCGTTTTATATGTTTCATTCAGAGCATTTTGCGCTCAAGGTGTTTTTGTGGCGCATGTGGGGGTGTATGTTGCACCCATCAGAAGGCGCTGCTGGATAAATAAAACAATTTATTTAATACAAACAACAATATTAAAAAGGTATGTCATGACGATTCAAGATGTTAGGGCTTCATATACTCCGCTGGCGGTAAATCCTCAAGTTGCCACAAGCTGGTTCACAATTACGACGAGCCAGGCATGACGAATATCGGCAGCATGGTGGTCAGAGTCGAAGTCCGAATCTTTTGATTAGAATCCGCTACATTTTTTCGTACTAAATCGAAGACGTTATACAATTTTGTAATTGACTTTTTTCCCGTATCTTGTACCGTTTTCGAGATAGGAACGGTAACTCCGTTGTTTGCCGCAGGTGGCGCTGTAACCTATCTCACCGTGTAGCGCTTGGTCACTTTATTACACCTAGACACCAAGTTTGTGACAATAGTTGTCGCCGTTCTCAAGTGTGGGTTTGAAGGACTTTAGTGACACTCTGCATATTGTAGGCGATATTTTGGCTTTATTGATGCTTGATATGTGACTGGAATATAAGCAGGCGTAACATTCGAGTCCACCCGACGAAGGGGCATGGTCTATCCGATGGAGGGCAGGGCCTGTCCGACGTGGGGGGGGGACGACCTGCTGTACAAAGTGAGGGGCGTAATTGATTACTCTTTCAGATTTTCGCCAGATCTTAATTTGTCTACTAGTTGAATAGACCTTTGTGTGAATGGGTACAAAAATTTGTCCCGACTTTGGGGGCACAGTATCCCCGACAGGGGGGGGGGGGGGCGGACCTCCACGGACACCCCATTGGTGCCACTCCTGAATATGAATTTTAAATGGGTTTTAACATTTCTTAATGCACTTCACAAACAAATCAGAAAAAAATAAATTACTTGGCTTTTCGGTGCTCATCCATCCTTTAGGTGCCTTTGCGTGATATATGTCGTACTGTGCGGCGGCAGGTGTCATGGGCGGTATGGGTGGAGACATGCACCCCTCCAGCCTGGATGTCGAACGACTGACGGTGGGGGTGTTGGAATTCCTTCGCTTGACCTCGGCCGCTTTTATCACAGTGTCCGCCAGGTGGTCGGGATCCACGCGAGCAAACGCGGAGTCGCAGAATCCATATGGATTGTCCATGGCCGCCTCCCAGGGAGATTTCACCAGCTTCACGTCCTGAAGAGAAAACGTGGATTTTCAGTTGAAGTTTGTTATGAAAGATTCAGGTCAAAAGCAGGGCAGGATTTATGCATTTCTGCGCCCTAGGCCAAAGCACATTCTGATCCCTAGGCCAAAGCATATTCTGATCCCTAGGCCAAAGCATATTCTGATCCCTAGGCCAGGGATTTCCAACCTTTTTTCCCTCGCGTACCCCTTGATTCTTCTTTTTGTTTTCGCGTACTCCCTGCTATTATATTAAACTGCCCCCTCTATGTAATCATCTGTCTATGTAAAGAAGTTTTTATCAATAATATGTTACGGTTAGCTTAAGTTAGCATAAAAGCGAAATGACTCGAATTAATAACCATTTGCAGAACTTATTGTTGATTTTACATTTTCTTCCATTTTTACAATAGTATTAGTTCAAAATCAAAGCAAATGAAACCAGTATTGTAATTATTTCATCTTAACTTATAAGGATAGCTAAAAATTACACTTCGTAGTAATCAACTATTTAAATGATATATTAATTAATACCAAGTATTCACTTGGAGGAACAAAATTCTCTAACTTTTTTTAATCCCTTTTGTTTTCTTGTTTCTGTCATTAAAAACTTTTATTTCGCGTACCCCAAGTGTTCCTTCTCGCTCCCTCAGGGGTACGGGTACCACAGGTTAGGAGCCTCTGCCCTAGACCAAAGCATATTCTGCGCCCCCTCGCAAAAAGTTAAAATATTATTTTCAATTTAATATACATAATTTATCTTTGGAACATTATAAGCATTTAATATAATCTTTATAATCCTATGAATAATATACAATTTTAATTCAAAATTGTATTGCTTAAACTCTATGAGCCCTATTCCGCCTCAAACCACCCCATTCGACAGAGGCTTGGACTCAGGCGGTTTTGGGTGCCTGAGTGCATTTTGCGGGAGAAAAGCAGTTCCGTTCTTTGTTGACAATTAATCGCCCAAATTCGGGTGCCGTTCTTCTGGAAATTCTGTAAAGAAAGGGAGGATTCCATTCTTTTTTCGTGTACGAAAATTTACTTCAATTTTTGAGGTTCTGGAACTCTCAATCTAGCCGGGTTCATAGAGTTAAGAAATAACATAACACCTGCAAATACTTCATCGGATTTCTTGAAATCATGTGAAATACCCACAAGAACTTGATACTCCGTGAATAGGGTTGAAGGGTCATTAAAGTGGGCAGACCACATTAACCTTTCAACCGGCTGGAACGTAGGAAGTCGCTCTCTGATGACTATTCTAAAACCGGCTCCGTCGCAGAAAGTCGTTTTTCGATTATACTCTTAAAACGACTCCGGCCTAGAAAGTTGATCTCTGTTTATTAACCGATAACAGGCTCCGAAACATTTGCGTTCACCATTTAGCTACAGAGCATTTTAGTTTTCAAAGCATTTCAGCTGAAATATCTTTGCCGTTCAAAGGGTTAAATCGACTCCAATGTATAGAACTATAAAATGGGGCATTCACCGCTGTTCAACTCCACGATTTTTAGAACAAGGGAAGGAAAAACCTTTCGTCAATGTGGTAACCCTATGAAAACTGACGTAGAAAATTGGAATTCCGAATAGTTTGAAATCAAATTGGAATGGCCTTTTGAGACCTCTCTGCGAGGGTAGCGGGAAAACAAAGCCGCTGCCTAGATTGGGACCCCGCGAAGAGACTAGGTCATGTTAAAAGTAAACGCAGAAATCCCCGTGTGGGGAAGGAGGAAAGTGGGTGGGAGTAAGTCTGGGACTTTTAACCTTCTCAGACAAGGTGTATCAAAACAAACTTTGGAACAACCGTGAATGACTTGCCTAAATTTTTCGACTGGATTGAGTGGAATACAAACCAGGTGTTGGGACAAATGGCTCAGCCTTTCCTTCTGGTGAATGCCCAGTTCAAGGGCAAGAAGCGGTGGGGTCCATAAAAGACGAAAAAATGTATCGTTCAATATTTTTAATGAAACGAATGTAAATTTAAAAATCATCATTTTATATGACCTTTTCAAAATATTATTGAAAAGTTTGTAAATATTTGGTGGTAATTTCTTCCGTGTATGCGCCCCCCTGACGGATGCGACCTAGGCCATGGCCTAAGTTGGCCTTATAGGAAATCTGGCCCTGGTCAAGAATATAAATTGATCAGGCATGTACAACTGAATCGGAGCTTTGCAAAATTTAGTTATTTCCAAAAGTTAAGTAACATTCGTAAGATGCGAAAAGTTTGGAGTCAATATGGATAAAATTGTTCGCAATCATTTGTGGAGAATCATTGGACATTCAGTCGTCGAACTCACATTTTACAGTGAAGATTCGGTCACATGGCATTTGGGGAGGCCGACCAGAAAGCGATGAAGATGAAAACAATATGGATTCCCCCCGTTCCCTAGTAGCAGAAAGATATTGTACAATATTGAACAATATTCACAATATTATACAATATAATATAATATTATATAATATCGAACAATATTGTATAATATCATATAATATTACATAATATCGAACAATATTGTACAATATCGGACTACATGTTGTGCTATCTGGGTTTCACAGGAAGCTGATAACGATTTGTAACTTTCACAACTGGTTTTGTTTGCTGTGTCAGCAATACTTACATGAATTTTCGTAAAAATAGTACGTATTTTCGGGAAAATATAAAGGCCTTCTAAAAAAATTCCTAAGTTTTTCCTGAAGTTTTTTTTCTTACAATATGCAGAGTTTTCAACCAAATAATACTAAACTTACAGAATACGTGACAATATACCATAAAATCATTGTATTAAAATTTGAAGTAAATATTTGGAATATTCGAGAAAATATGATAATTTGTAGAAATAATTTTTAACTGCTCATGTGCGAAACATAGTGCAGTTTTATTTCATAATTTCGAACGAAATATATAAAAATTCAAGCTGCTGCTGTTTCACACAAATAAATGAAAACACGTGCACCTATGTGCACATACAAACAATGATTGAAAAAGGATTGCATAACGTTAAATAAGTGCTTCTTTAAAAGTCATTTGAGAGTATAATAGGCGCTCTAAGTAGTAGTAATAAATGCCCATACCGACCCTAAAGGGGACGGCGGTGGACTGGAGGCAAGGTCTCGACCTCGGGACAGAGAGTTCCAGGTTCGAAACCAGAATCCACCGTGCAAGCGGCTCTGGTGCACGTTAAATCTGTCAGGGTCAAACGTCCTCCCGCTGCTGTGGCGCGGAAGTTTGGAAAGGGTGTGCCAGTTCAGTTGTCGTCCTCGTCATCTGACTTAACGCCATCCTGAACTCCCTATACCAATGAATACTAGAGTCACCTCATCGGTTTTAAATGGGCACAAGGTGGATAGTCACAAAGAACATCACCCCGTCCTGCAAAAGCATCAGAATAACACATGAAAGACCGACCGCCACGACAGCATAGTCAGGCACTGAGGTTCCTGCATTATAGCCCCAGTACCAGCGGCTCATGCAACAACTCCCCGTTTTACCGGGGTACGACCTGTCTTCGGAGATGGGTCCAAAGAGCCACACCACTATTGTTGTACCATCGTGTTGGCGAGAGTCAGCTGACTTATACGGCAGCCTCTCATCTGTGAATTTGCGGCGCCCCCTTCCGAAGAAAACCAGAGCCGGCGCCACCCCCTACAACCCAAACCACTTTATTGAAAAAAAAATTACAAAACAATTTACAATTTCCAAAAATGTACAGAATTGAAAGTCAAAAATATCATTAATAAATGAATAATAAAATTAACTTAAACGCTATCAAAGCAAAACCTAAATATAAAAGCAGTTCATCTGTCATCAAGACGTTTCCACATAACAGTCTTATTAAATAAAACAAGTGTTCTGTGAATAAAAGTCTTTTTCTACTATTCAGTCTGAAACATATTCAAATCGCCCTAGAACAATTATTTATTGCCATTAGAATATATAGTTGTTGCCATTATGAATCCCACTTTAACAATTAGTTGTTGACACTAGAACCATTAGTTGTTGACATTATGAATCACGCTTCAACATTTAGTTGTTGCCACTATGAAGCTGGTTTGAACAAGAATTCATATTCATGAAAATGTTTGATTATTAATTTAATCTTTTTCCTTGAAAGTTAGTTATTGGCTATATTCTTATACCATTACTCTTCAAATTGCATGGCAGGAGGCTTCATATGCCATGACAAAGTAAATATGCATGATGTAGCATAGTGCAATGGCGTACCAATTTCGCCGCAACTACAAAATGTTGAGGGTGCCAACTCGAAACGCGTCATCTGACCGCGGCTCAAAATGAGGAGGTCCGTCCCAAAATAGCCCTCGTGTTGCTTCAAAACTTGACGTAAATATAACTAAACTTAACTAGGCTAAAAGAGAGACGCTCTAAGTCTATTGCAGAGGTAGAAGGCACAGTGGCAAAGCGACTGGGGGCAAGGGGGTATAGATGACCCGGGCACCAGTTTTTTTGGGCACCATGGAGTCATTACAGCGTCGACGACTTATTTAAAAGCAAAACATGACGAGGAGATGCAAAAATAATACCATGCCCCTGGCACCATTTACGCTTGTTAAGCCACTGATGATGACTGAAATTAAAAAAATCTTTTTTTCTGGACGCCACTTACATGGCAATTACGCCACTGGCCATGGTGACAAAAGTTAATGCGTTTCTGTCCCTTTTTAAAGTCAAATACGATGGTGGGGCGAAAAAATGCCATGTCCCGGGAGCCGTTAACACAAACTTCATCACTGTTAAAGACGGGGAAGAAGAAAAAATCATATTATGACCCGAGCGCCACTTACACTCGCTACGCCACTGAGAAGGCAGTGTCACTCTCACTTACAACCTTAATAAAAATATCAAAATTTTTATTTTTTTAACCATGAAACTAGCAGTCAAATATTGTTAAAGGACAAAAGAACACTCCATATGCTAAAATTTCTGTTTCATAACTAAGAAAAAAAGTAAACACAAAAAATCTGTTATAGCCTTGTTGATTCAAAATTCTTTATCATGAGCAAAAAGTGTATTCAGTTATTGAAAAACTTTTTAGCGATTTCTGTAAAACTTATAATTCAGAACGCCAGAAAGAACTATTGTAAAACTGTATTTAGCAGGAAAAATGTCACGACCTTCAAATGAAATTCACGTATTTTTTGTTCACTTGCATCACCCATTCCTAAATTCACTACTTTTAAGATTTCCCTAATCTCTTAAGTCCTAACCGTTTAGTATCAATAACTCGATAACCCCATTATGGAGTGTACTGAATCAGGACGCTTACTTGTCTGCAGAAAGTTGAATACTGATTGTAGGACGTCGGTTGTGAGATGGGAGTGATCTTTCTCTCGTTCTCTCTGAGCATGGCCTTCACCTTCTCCTCGTCCACCACCCACTCTTCCGACTTTTTCTTCCGCTTGGCGAACAGAGCAGCACCTGCAAGAAACAACCCAACTGTCAGGGTAGTTTCAAGAATAGGGGAAAGTGGGGTAAAACCGAGTAGCTGAGGCTCGAACACTTGTTGGAGCTAAAATATACGATATAGAACTTGCCAAATTTCATTAAAATATTCATTGTTTATCTAACAAGGGGAGCGCACGACTTGTGAAATTCAATTAGATATCAGACTTGTTATATTAATAATAAACCATTAGGGTTCTCATCCATTAAAATGTTAAAGCGCAATAGCCAGCCAATTGGGAGAAAATGGCCCTTAAACTTTTGGCTTAACTCATATACCAATAAGTTGTCACCGTTGATGAAGCGCGAATAGCACGGTCAGTATAGTACCAGCGTGCTAGCCTTTTGCCCAGGGTTCGATCCCGCCTCCGTTTTCTTTTTTGAAAATATTTTTTAAAATTAATATTTAATTAAATAAAACATTTATAAATATATTAATATTTTTTAAGCATTAAATAATTTTTTATTCATATGATATATGAAACATAGTCATAATTTAATTTTTAAACAGTTAAATAATCATAAAAACAATTTAATGATGTTAAATAATAAGTATAATTACTTATTATTATTATATGTCATTAAAATTTTTCAATGATTCCATTAAAGCAATTACAAAATTTCGTATCTAGCCTTGCGGAACTGGTTTTGGTTGAGAAAGAATGTATATTTATAATTATTTAACTGCTTAAAAATTAAATTATAACTGTAATTCAAGGATCATATAAATAAACAGTTATTTTTCAATCAAATGATTATATTTTAAATTAAATATTTATAAATTGTTAATTTAATTAGAAATTATTAATTTCAAAAATTATTTACAAAAAAGAAAATTAATTAATTATAAATACAAATTTAATGGTGCTAAAGAATAACTAATAAATGTTGCTCTCATTAGATAATTCTAATAGTGCTCTCACCGTAAAAGAATTTCATGAAGATTTTTTTTCCTTCGTAAATTCTGAAAATTTTTCGACATTTATTAATTTTTATTTACATACAAGAACATCTCATAAAAACATGAGACATAAAAGAATTACTTTTCCACTTTCAGAATTCAATGTTCAACGAAAATGGCAAAAAAGAAAAAAAAAAAAAAACGTAAAAGAAAGAAGGAAAATCAATCTAGAATTGAGAGACATACAGACCAGAGCTGCAGCAAGTTTTGCCCCTCCTGAAGATGCGAAATTAATACAATAAGAAAAGCGAAGCGGGACAAAAGCAACCCTTTCTCCGCTTGAAATTGCATTCATTTGAGCTGCATTTTCCCCAGCTCTCGCTTGGCGCAACTTCCTCATTTGGCTTTTTCTCAGTAGGTCAGTCGTTAAGTAGTTTTTTTAAACCCAGTTGTGGATGAGTTGTAACTTTTTGCCTCTTTATGTTTTTTGGTTTGCTGATTACGAATCTGAGGTTTGCCACCAATAATTTTTGTTGGAATTTTAGTTAGAGCCAAAAAAATTTTTCTGTCAGTGTTTTACTTGTAACTCAAAAAAACTATTAATTTTTAGTATAACATCATAATATATCAAAATAATCAGCACAAAATTAACTATAACTTAGGTCTATACAACTTTTGAAGCACTTAATTCTGAGCCGTCGAGCCACCACTCGTTATTAGATAAAGTATAACTTTGTAAGCAATTAAAAATGTTATTATTTGCCAATGTATTTAAATTACCTTTCCCAACTGGTGATTGTAGATCTTTCACTAAACCATGGCATACTTCTGGGCTGACTACGTTATGTTCACTAAAGGATAATCCAGAGGATCTGTAATAAAATAACGTTTATGAAGGTGAAAGGTTTGCATTAGCATCTATTACTTATTCATAATTAGTTCGGTGAGATTGGAATGTTATTCCTGAACTGAAATTAAATTTAAGATATGGATATATTATCATTATCTTACTTCGGATAGTATAAAAAATCATGAAAAATTCGTAGATTGCAAAAAAATTGAACTTAAAATGATGCAGTTACCAAAAATATCCATCCACAAGCAAGGAGAAAATGAATAGATTTAATGAAAACAATGTTTAAAAACGCAGTTTAATTAATATATTAAAAAGTATATGTATATATATATAAATATTTCAATTAATCAAAACATGCGTTATATTTTAAATATATACAAATATTAATCTAGAAATTAAAATTAAAATCATATTACCTCATCAATAATCATCATACAAATGAAATACAAAAGATAGTTTGATTATATATATATATATATATATATATATATATATATGAAATGTATCCGTTATTGTAGTCGTTAAATGATTAAACAGGCCGAGTTAAATTCAAATTTTCATTTTATTATGGGAGAGTGACTGAATATACGTACATCTTAGTATAAGATTTCAAGCCGAAAAGAGAACAGAAGATCCTTGCTTTTTCTCAGGTAGGGATTTAACAGATAGACACGTGATCAAAGTGAAGGGAATAATAGCTATGTTTAGTATATTACGTAAGTATTTTAGGGAAAATGCATGGCGACAATAAGTCGCTGATTTCGCGAGTTGTGTGAGCGTGGAAAAGATTAAAATATTCTTTTAGTAATAAATATACCAAGACGAGAGATTTAATAAACCTCCAGAGCGGGAAATAGAACGAAACTGGAGTTTAAGAAAAGTGATTTTGGAATACATTAAGACTTTAAAATATATAATATTAGAATTTGAAATAAAACTAAGTGAGATTATATATATATATATATATATATATATAAAATTTTAATCACTTTCTACTTTTATTTTTTATTTATAGTTCACTATTATACATGGTATGGAATTTTGCAATATTTTTTTCATAAATTAACAACTAGATGGCATCACTGGTAAATAACCAAATGTCAAGTGAAATTATCGATTAACTGATTAATTCTGAAAACATGAACACAGTGTATTTTCATAGAGAACACTCAACTACACAAAATTTCAGAACGCTAGTACATTAGGAAGAGAATGAAAAATCGATTGCTACTAGGAAAGGCATTTATTTCAAACACAATCGGTTTTTTTCACCTCCGGTTTAACCGGGCGGTTAAAACCGCTCAATATAACCGGTTTTCGCTTTTTTCAAAAAAGAAACAACGTTTGTAAACAAATTTTTTTTATTAATAATAATATACAACAAGTAAGTATTAATACGATAAGTAATATCAATAAATAAGTAATTAATGCAATAAATAATGATTATAAATAAGTAATTACTACAATAAGTAATAATAATAAATGAGTAATTAATACAATAAGAAAATATTGCAGACAAAATTTAAAGAATTGTCTTAAGTATTGTAGAGAAATAAAAAAAAGTAGAGAGTACAGAAATAAATAATCGTATTTTGTGTTATTTACGTATATACGTATAATAATAAAAAATAATTATGTCTAAATATTTATACATTCCCTCTGGTCCTATTAATTAAATTTATTAAAATAAATTCACTAAAATTTTACACAAAATGTTCCACTCTTCTGCAACCAAAACTAATCGAGTTATGAAAGCTTGGCTATGACTATTTTAGACCATTTCAGTGTCCGCCTCCAGGAAGCGGTGGCGTTGATTGGCCTAAGATGATGAAATTCAGAACTTCATAACTCGAACCTAAAATCGAGACTATCTTTAGATAGCTGATTTTACCGGTTTTTTATACGGTTATTGGATTTAAAATAAATAACCGGGACAAAAAATAACCGAAACAAAAGAAATCCGGTTTTCTGTTTAAACCGGTAGGTTTTTCCAATCTCTAATTACCACAACGTGAAATTATGATTATAAACATGAAAAGAGTCAAGATAAATAAAAGAGTTTAAAAACAGGTCACCAATTTTCATGTTATTCAATGGCTGTACCTGAGTGCCGCGGCGTCGAGAGGATGCCGAGGATCTAACACTAGTTTCAGCTTATGAGGTCCTTTGGAAGGAGGGAAAGGCACTTGAGAGAAGTCGGGAGTCGGAGGTTCCACTCCTTGGACTTCGGGGGTCCCAGGACCTGATTCATCGCTCGGCTCCGGTCCTGAAAGACAGGAGAAAATAAATACTTCTCTTTGTCCATACTAAAGCGATAAAAAAATCTAATGTTTCGTTTTGCCAATGCATTCAAAGCTTTTTGACTAAAAGGGAACATTCTTTAACTATCAAATTTGTTCATAGGAACATCGCTTTGTTTGTAGCAGGTTGCAATTTCACCAATGTGCTCTAATAAGAGGTTTCAGCTAATCCAATAAATGTTGAATACGCCAAGAAAATAATAATAAAATCTCGAAACCAGAACAGTGTGAAAGCAGTGTAATCTATAATAGAATTGTCCAGAGATGTCCGTAACGATGGGCGGAGTTTAAAATTACCCCACCCCTTTTGTCTGCGTCATTATTGAATTTCAAATCGGATGATTATATAAGGATATTACCTCAGCCTTCAACAATTAAAGAGAAATACGCAATTAAATATTAGTTCAATGAACGAAAACGGATTAAATTTCGATTCAACTATGAAAAATATTGTTGTAAATTATGCCAAAAGAATGTGCATGAAATTTTGTATTTCATCTTTCGTGAGTAAATCTGTTACAATCAGTTCTGAGATATGGTTTGCAGGCTAAAAGCCAGTCTAAAACAGGCACAAATTTATTAGTAATAATAATAATTATCACAATATAACGATAGATTAATACTATCACACCATTTCTTAAATTGCTTTCACTAATCTGTATCTGACTGATTTCGTTTAACATTTGTCGAGTTAAAATTTAATGACAATGTCTTTATAAATAGAATCGATAATCCATTTTCCCTGAAGAAAGGGCTAAAAGATATGAGAAAGATCTTAGTAAATCCGGTCTGTTTTCGTTACCATCCGACATCTCTAAATCGGAAATCACGAGGCTAAAGTTATCGTTTGTAATTAGTTGACCAATTTGTACAAAATCTGTTCTATGATAAAAATACAGACGGAAATTCAATGCGCAGAACCTTGTGATGACATTTGCTAATACGATTTTCACGGAAAAATTAATGAGTGCTTTAATTTCTATATTTTTTTTCAAGGCATTGCAAGTGTTTTTCGCATTTGTCCATGTTGTTGTAAGTGGCAATTTAAGCTAACATACTTAATCAGTTGACCTATCCATAATATATTTTATTACGGGGACTCCACCCCTTGTTCGCCAATGGTGGCCTAACTCCTCTGGCAACTACTGCTTCGCGGTAGCTGTACTCGGTGTTTTCGGATTCTTCTGATCCACTTATCAAACCAAAACAGCTATATAATGAAGATAAAGAAATGAAATTAATTATTATGGTTTTGTTAAGAGAAAATTCGTTTATACGAAGAATTTTCACTTAACAAAACACTCTTTGAGTAATAAACCAATTTGGTTTTTAAATAAAACTCAAGGTTCTCTCTTTAAGATCGGGAAGTGTTTTCAAATTTCTAAACAGATATGCGATCGGATTATAGGTCCCGAGGGCTTGTGATCTGTTTTCTTACGCAAAAGATTGCTGTTCCTACCCTCCCCTTGGTCGCGTATTTGTTGAGTTCTAGTATAAATTGATTTGAAAAGTATTTTATTCTTCATTTAGAAAAGTCTTTTCTCATCTAATAATAAAAAAAGAAATTATAACATTTTTTTTTATTATTTCTTATTTTTATTCTTACCGCTTTTTCTTTTTTAAATTTCTTATTAACTTTTCATTTGTCGTTGCCTTTAAATTGAAATTAATTATTTTGTATTGCTTTTTATTAAACGCTTTTACTAAGTTTGAAATTTTTCATGTTTGTGTGTATGTGAGGTTGGAATTTTGTGATGGATTTTTCACCCACTTCTTAAAGCATTAGATTTCTGAAATTTTGTATATTTATTGGGTCTTGATGACAATGGGTCTATTTTAATAATTTTAGAGCTCTCAATTATCAATTTAAAAAAAAAAATCGCAAAATTACGTTTGCACTCGGTAGGTTTCAGTGGCGACATCTATAGTATTTTTGAGAACTAAAATACTTTGCACAGTAATTTAAATGTTTCAATAAAAATAAAAATGAGTGTATCCTTTTATAGATCTTTTTAATAAAATAATTGTTGGAATTAGTTCATGAAAAATTGATTCTAAGATCCCAAAATATTCATAATGCTGTATTATGACATAAATTAAAGAACAAAAACTAGAAAATAATAAATACAAAAAAACTTTGAAAAAAACGCTTTTACCAATGCATTAAAAAATAAGTTTTTCTCAAAAATCTGGAGGTCGAAACAAAAATCGTAAAAGCACAAGGATCTGAAAACAATAGGAGAAAGATATAAAACCACAATGATTATAATAATTAGGAGAAACAATAGGAGAAATGTTATTAAACATTCATCACATAAAATATATTATAAATGTAATTACAATTCTAATTTACCTGCAGCTTTTCTACCTGCGCCTCACACTTTTCCGACTTTTGTTCTGACCTCCAGATTTTTGAGAAAAAATTTTTTAATGCATTGGTAAAAGCGTTCTTTAAAAAAGTTTTTTTTTAGTATTTTTTGTCCTGTGTGTTTCGGTTTTTACCTATTCTTTCCCCCTCTCTGTTTTCCCCCTTTGTATTATGTGCCATTCGTTTTGTTTGTGTATTGTTTGTTTTGAATTTTTTGTGATTTGTTTGTTTTGTGTTTTGTTTGTCTTGTATTTTATGGGTTTTATTTGCTCTGTGTTCGTTTTTGGGCTGTGTCTTGTATTGTAATCACCGCCGTTTTATTGTGCATTTTTGTGTCTGTAGCTGTTACGTCACTGTATTTTGTTTGCTTTGTGTTCGGTTTTGGGCTGTGTCGTATTATTATAACAGCCGTTTAGTTGGACTTTTTTTTGTCTGTGGCTGTTATGACATTAAGTGCAATAATTGTGTGACATTGCTCTTAAGTAACACCTCTATTTAAACATTTAACTTTCATTTTTAAATATGGCGAGGTTGCTTGCAGTTGATGCCCGCAACCCTAATTCGTGCTCATGTTTCTCTTTCCCGGGGGGGTCATCAAAAGACTCTACAACCATTGGGTTGAGTCGACCCTCCTGGGTTATGGAATGGAATGGAATTATTATGACTTCGCTCGGTGTTATTCATAAATTCATCTCTAACCATATTTAAGCTTTATTATTTAATCAGAAGTCATAACAATTCGAAGTAGAAATGAATCAGTAAATCAGTCTGGAAACGAAACAATGGTAACTTGAATAATTAATTGATGGAATGAAAACTAGCCAAAGCAAAGGACCATATTGCTTAGCTTGTTCGCAGATGGCAGTTCTTAAATCTTCCTGACATCTATGAGATACGCAAGCACTGCTATAATTTACAAATTGCACTTTATGCTTTCAAAATAAACACAATTTCGAAATTTCTGCAATATTCCATTAAAGTTTAATAAATTCTGAAAAGAATTATGTCCAAAAGGATTTAAAATAAGCCTAGTATTATCAGTTTCATAAAACCGCAGAAAAAACTTTTTATAAAAATAGAGTAGATATTATAAAAATGTAATATAAATACCTTCGTGGATCCACTTGGAAGATTTCTTGAGTCTCTTGTAAAACATGTTGGATCCTTTCGACTTCTTATTCGAGTCGTCGGCCAAGGAGTCGGCTATCTTCCTCGCCATCTCCACCTGCTCTTCTAGGGTCGGGTAGACTGCGCCGGGCTCTTCGTAGAAACTGGACGAGGAAAACATTTTTTCTAGGGATAGCAGATTAAAAATTAGAATTTAAAATACTACTTGATTATAATGCTCTCAAACTAAAGACAATATAAAAATACGCATCACTCAGATTTTTTCTCTATATTGTTAAAGCTGTGTATTTATTTTATTTAACTCTCTCATACCGAGCGAGGCGGTCCAGGGCGGTCTGAAAATTTCCCCTTAACAGCGGCGAAGGCCGGTTTGAGGCGGTTGGCTTCTTTTGAAGGGATGTAAGGTTTCCAGTTCGCTTAGGAGATAAGCGCGGCAGAGGGTCCAGTTATCCTTGCCAACCACAGCCCATTTCCGTGCGCTTCAACTCTTGAAACAAAGGGACTTCAAAATACGGGAACGTCCGAGCTCCTCTATGAAAGATAAGGGAAATTCACTTTCCTCCTCAAAAACCACAATGACAGCTGGCATTGCCCGAATTGCAAGAAAACTCCCCTCTTCCCCAAACACATCTGGGCGAGCCACTCTAACGAAGAAAGCACGCGCCGCGGGTGTGAAATCAATCACACTTAACAAAAGGGGGTGGAAATTTCAGAGTGACATTCGAACGTTTCGGACGGCTATCGTCTTTTGCTTGAAGGGACGGTTCCGTATCGATAGAGTTAAGGGAAGGTTATAGCAGGGGTGGAGTAAATCACCACTCAGATTGGGAGGATCCAATTCATGTCGCTTCCTCCCAAAAAGTGCCGGTTTTAAAGGGACTAGAATCAAAAAGCGGCCTCGGGATTAAAGAGTAAAAGAACTGAATAACCTCATTGTTTCAAGTAGCACAACGTATTGAAGCGCATTTTTACAATATTGCACAACATCTTGTGATGCGTGGGATGCATCGTGCATTGAAGAGATTATTTTCAAGACTTACAACTTTTCTAACTTAATCTTAGGTTTTTAATAAATAATATAGCGCGAGAAAATATTTCTGAAGAGAATAAGCTAATAATAACTTGGTAAGATTCGGAAAAAATCTAATCTATCATTCATTCTCAAATTAGGTTTGAACATTTTTAGCCAGCATATCTCCTTACAACGATTTTTCAGTCTTGTTGGGGTTGAATAATTCCACTTGGTAGAGAAAGATTGCCCAAGGACTTGTGATGAAGGGGAAGTGTGACAGCTTCTATTGGCCAAAGACACTATAGAGGCCCACCTAGGTAGAAGTCTAACTTACTTCCTCTATGTGGGGGTAGAATGCCTTCTTAGAAGTCTTTGAGGGGAAATGGTTCGCAATTGTGTTTCGCAAGGAAAACCAGGCAATGAACTAACAGTCAGACCGACAGCATCGAGCAATTCTCTGCTAAAAGTTAGAGCAGTCTACCAGTTTTTGAAGAATGCTGGCACAACTACGACAGAACCCACGACCTTGCTCCGACGATTCAAATTTCTCAGCCACAACTTACTTTAACCCACTTGTCCAGTGTTTCCCAACCTTTTTGGTGCCATGCCGCACCTAAGCCTTTCTAAATTTCTCATGCCCTCAATGTAACATACACATAAGCTTTGATAGTCAAAAATTGAATTGCTCACTGAAGAAACTTAAATGATGGGTTTTAGGAAGAAACAACAAGGATATTGTTGAGAAACACAGCAAGTAAATTTTCAAAATATAAAATACAGAGCTGAAATACAAGTACGAAAGAATTTTTAGTAAATTTACCATTTTTACTTTCTCGTATACGAGGTATATAAAGAGAAAGTATTGTAATTGTCAAAAAATTCGAACTCGAGATTTTGACGAATCTCCGCGTTTTAGACCTCCCTGAGTCCGAAAAACACAATTTTGGAATTATGTCTATCTGTCTGTGTGTGAACACGATAACTCGAAAACTATTAGAGGTACGGGGATGAAATTTGGTATGTGGTCTTTACACATAATTTGTAGGTTTCTATCAAATTTTGGACAAAATCCGTCAACGGGAAGTCTGTCTGTCTGTATGTCCGAAGTCATGCGAACACTATAACTCAAAAACTTGAATAGCTAGATGGATAAAATTTAGTACACAGTTTTATCGTCATGAATGTAGGTCCGTATAAAATTTTGGGCCAAATCCGTCAGCGGGTTGACTGTCTGTCGGTCTGTATAATCGCATACTTGTTAAGCATTCGTTTCAAAAACGATCTCCATGCGCATGCGTACTTAGCAATCTCTGGTACCAAGCGGGAGGATTACGTCACTTTGTCCTTGAGACGGAGTTTGTGATAGATATGTTTTATCTCCTGTTTTGTTTTCGCTCGCTCGTATAATAGCGGATCTTGCTGGAGTGTGATGGAAAATAAATAATGCCAAGTTTCAATACATAGGCATCTCTTTTAATATGATTCTTCACTGAAATATTTTACAATCACTATAATCTGCAATGAAAAACCTTCTGATATTCGTTGCATTCTGGATTACAGTAGGTACGATTTTTTTTTATCCATGCAAGGGGAGGGGAAATGACAAATTTTTGACCAGTATACGAGAAAGTTTAGGAGAGGCCACTCCCACTGGTTTTAAAAAGGATTGCGGAGATTAAAAATTTTTTATTTATATTTTTGAAAATTATTCAGTGAGTAGATTCTAAAGAAAAATGTGCGATTCCAATCTGAAATTTTATATATACTTGGTAAATTACAGTAGCTTTTAAACTCTGGACGAGTCAATTTTCGAATTGCCTCCCTGTGGGGCGTGGGCCCTACGTTAGGAAACACTGCACTAGGCCATTGGCAACTATGCTTCAACTGTAAATTTATAAGAATGAAAAATAAGTAAAGAACGAAAGCGTTTGCAAAATTTTAAAAAAATGTATTATATATGCTACCGGCAATGTATGAAATGCTGGCATTCTATAGAATACCTAGGCATTTTATAGAATGCCGGGCGTTTTTAGGCAGAGAATGAAATATGAGAATTATTACATACTTTCCCTAGGCATTGTATATAATATCTAGGCATTCTATAGAATGGCAAATGCTATTTAGGCAAGGTATGAAAAGAAGGTAATGATAAGACCATTATTTAAAAGACGTGCATACTTTAAAAATGCAAATGTTATTTTGTAAAAATAATGAAAGAGTACTTTTAAAAACCTTTATTCAAAATACGTAAAGAAAAATGAAAGTCGTACAAGACGAAATTTATGCCTTTCTTATGACAAAACAAAATGAAATATTAACCTACTTGTTGCATTAATAAAAGAAATAATTTTAGTTTGAATTGCACTTAAGGAAATAATTTTATTTTGAATTGTACTCCATTTTATTTCTTAAAAAACGAATCGATGATGTATTTCATACTTTGCCGGTTTGTTATTTGGCATTCTATAGAATGTCTAGGAAATGTGTGAAATGTTAATCGTTTCATACATTGCCGGCTAGTTTTCGTCATTCTATAAAATGCCTAGGTATTCTATAGAATGCCGGATTTCAAGCTTTGACGGTAACATATAAATCGCATAGTGTGCCTACAGAAAAGTACGATATTAGAAGCGATACAGCCTTCAAAAATATCATTTTTATGGTATGAAATTGAGGAGGCAGAATAACAGATACAAATTTAGAATGTTTGTTTTATAAGTCAATAGAATTTTGTCAAATGTGAATATGGGAACATACTTATACAGTGTAATAATATAATATTTAGTGTATTTAAGTACGATACTCACTTTTCTTCGTAATGATTGTGCTTCCATATGGTGTTTCTGTAGTAACAGAAGAACTTTCATTCGTGGAAAATCCGTGACCTCCATTGAAACAGTTCAGGTCCTGAATATAAAGAACATTATTAAGCATTCAGTAAAAAATTTACTTAACATGTTAGAGGTCGTGTGCTTGTTGCCGAATTTCTCTCTTAGCCTCCATAAAACTGTTTTTGGTATTATACTTTAGTCACTAATGACCCAGGCGTAAAACATGCCCTTGCTGACAGGGTGATGAGATTAAATTTGTTAATGCAAATCGAACTTGAAAAATATGAAAGACATAAGTATTACTCACATCAAAAATTCTAATGAAAATCGAAATCTTTAAGGAAACTTAATATTCCAATGAAAAGCATTTGTATAAAGAAGAAAATATTAAGCATTGTAAAATATTGAAAAGAAATAACAAATTGAGACTTCCGATAGTATTAGCATACAGGGTGATTCAGAATAGCATCAACAAAGTAAAGAAAAAAATCAGGTGTACAAAAACAGAAGAAAAATATCACGTAGAAACTTAAGGTTACAAGCACAACTTTCAACAAGTCGTTAGAAGACATTGTAACGATCATATGACGTACGGAAAGCAAACCTCCTTCAGTAAGCAATGGATTTCTCGAGAGCAATGTGCAAAGTTTCACGTGCCGCAAACTGGCTGATAGCCACATTATGTATGGCGACTTAGCAGGAAGAATAATACAGTCAGCAGGATTATCAGAGTTGCGCAAATAAGTTTTGGGGACAAATTTGAGAATTTTATTCGATGCCAACGTGGATGTGCTTGTGTTGTGTCAGTGCTACTAGCAAAACCTTTGAGCCCCTTGTGTGGTATTATTTGTCTCAATATGTATTTTGTGTGGAATTTAAATGCAGCTCATTTTCGAGATGATTATAATCATTAATTGTTGCTCTTCAGCCTTGCATTATACAAGGCGCGTTCGAAAAGTTCGGTGAATGGTCCCATAGTAGAATAACCGCACTGGTTCGGATGCTGCCCTCACGCAGACGCATTGAGAGAGATGGCAACTAGTGCCCCCTAGCGTCCAAATCCCGATAGTTAAGCGGAAGTACGCGCTACGACCAGTTTAACGAGTCAGTGTGAGAAGGCGCGTCACTGCGAAATGGAGCAACGCGTGAACATCAAGTTTTGCTTCAAATTAGGCAGAACGGCGACGGAGACACACGAAATGTTAGTGAAAGTGGACGCAGTGAGTAAAAAGTGTGTTTTTGAGTGGTTTAAACGCTTTAGAGACGGAAAGGAAGATGTCAAAGATGAGCCGCGTTCCGGTCGACCACCAACAAACACAACTCCAGACAACATTTAACGAGTGCGACGGATGCTTGCGGATGATCGACGGCTGTCTTTGAGAATGATAGCAGAAGAATTGAAGATAAGCCTAGACTGTGTGAGCAACATTATTCACGAACATTTGTAAAAGCGTAAGGAAAAGGTCTACGCTTTTACGACATTACTCAGATCCAGCAACGATGCGTCGAGCGATACCGAAAGCAGAGTTTGCTGACGGTTTCCAGCAGCTGTACAACCGATGTCAAAAGTGTATTGTAGCTAATGGTGATTACTTTGAATGCTAGTAAAGGTATTTTGTTTGTATACATTGTTTCCTTTATTTTATGAGACCATTCACCGAACTTTTCGAACGCACCTTGTATATTCCCTTAACTCCTTTCGCGACGAATGGGACGCATGCGCCTCGAAAGAACTTTAACCCTTTGCGGACAGGTACGGCGGATAGAGTGGGCCAGTGGGTATGCACCATAAGTTGAATAAAAACCATCAAAGGTGGAGAGATCGCCACCTTCTAACTTCGTATTAACATTCCCCCTACTTGCTCCTATAATTTCCACTGACAATGAATTAGTCAGTTCGGTCCAATCGCGCTTGAAAGTGCATGCAACGCTCCCCATAACCCAACCTGGCTATCAAGAAACGGAGGGAAATTATCCCTAGTGACGGATTTTGTCAATATGAGGCCACAGTCGTACCATTGTTTTGAAACTCCCTGCAAACACCCAATGTTGCAAATTCGCCGTTGGCTTAGCACTACGATGTACGCCGAATAGGTTTTGAGGCCCCCTAGATTCTAGAGGCACGAGGTGAGCACCTCTAACGCCTGTGCGAAAACCCGCCACTATTATCCCTACACAGCAACATTCGGCTGTTCTGGAAGAATTAAGCAAGAAAATAGCAGCTGGGGGCAAATCTGATACATTAAATCTCGATGGAGAAGTGACTGAGTAGCTAGGGGCTGTCCATAAATGATGTCACACTTTTTTCAATATTTTTGACCCTCCCCCCCCTTTGTCACAAAGTGTCACACATCACCATACCCCCTCTCCCCCCTTGTCACATGTCACGCTATATTACATAAACATATACTTGCAGTTCAGAAACAAAGCACTACGTTATAGATCATATTTCAAATTTTATTTTTAAACTTTAGCTATGTGTTTTAATGACATTTGTGAGCAGGGGGAGGTTTTCTTCTAATGGTGAAGGAATTTCTGCTGCTACCATATTCTCAGAACCTACCCTGAATGTTTTTTTCGAAAAGAAAGGAATATAAGTGAGGAAAAGAAGCGCATGAAAGTTGTTTTAGCCCCTATTAAAAAAATACCCTCAAATTCTGGTAATTTCAAAATTTAATCTGCTGATTTTAAATGTTTTTATTTTAACCAAAATGTGTGATGTCACACTTCTTGTTACACCCTCCCCTCCCCTTGTCACAAACTGTCACAATTTCACGAACCCCCTCCCCGCCCTCCAAGCGTGACATCATTTGTGGACGGCCCCCTACCAGGAAACTGATTCTGAGACTAACGTGGTGGACAATCCAGTTCACGAAGAATCTAGCGACTCAAACACAAATGTTTGTATCATCCATCCATTCAACCTCTAATCTTATTATGCCATAAAAATGAAGTTCTGTATAATTAAATAAGCTTAGAGTTGGAAAAAAAGTATGGCGCATGAAGTGCGCCAACCTGATCCGAGTGTTCTAAAAAGTCACCTGTCCGCAAAGGGTTAAATATATTTTTGAAATAGAAATGCTCCTGGGGGTTGTGGAACTATTTCCCTACATTCCTGTCTAGTTTTGAGAAGAAGTTTTCATTTGCAGAACATAGATGTCACTACCGTAAGCAGCTGCACTGCGGTTTTCTCACAGTGTTGCATCAGCTAATTTGACAGCTATCGAGTGTGCATGCTTTATTTTCGGAAAATCTCGTGTAACTTCAATAAAATTTTGATTGTTTTATAAATTTAAATTGCAAAACCTATATTTTTTCTTTGCAAACTTACTCAATGAAGACTAATGGATCATGACAAATGGGACATACATATCCCAGTCCTAAACCAGGGGATGATTTTTCCTAAAAATAAAACACCATCGTTTTGACATTTTAGTGTGTTCTACTTCTAGTTTCATGTTACCAAAACTGTTGAGGCGTTTAAAAATAAAAATAACTTGTCGCAAAAGGGTTAAAAGATATCTAAGGCCTCCAATAGTCGTTTGCGGTCCTATATTCCATTGTGAGTTTTGTTTGTTTCCGTAAACCTGACCCAGATAGCAATTTTAGTTTGCACTAGACTTGCACTGCAAATCTGCAAGCTTACAGCAAATTTGACACGACAAGAGTGCAAGTGTGAAACAAGTTTGCAGCAAGTTAACACAGGCTTCGAAGTCACCATGGGACGAACTTGCAGCAAGTTTGCATTGCAAACTCATTGCAAATTATAGCAAAAACAGAGTACGAACACAGCCCAGGATAGAACTCGCGATCTACGGTTCCGAAGCAAACGCGCTAATCGTTCGGCCAGTTAAACGCTGCAAGGAGGAGATAGATTTCGCTAATACGTCGTTCGATTCGATTCGTATACGATTTATTTTAAATTATTTTCTTGATTTCATTAATATTTTGAGTTGAGAATATGATTTGAAGTCAAAGAGAGAGCGATTTTCGCTAATAACTACGTTTTGCTAGTAGAATAAATTATGAAATTAGAGTTCAAAAGTAATTACTTTAAAATGGTACAAAATGTATAAGTTATTATTTTTCAACAAACATTGATTGTTTTTTCGGTTTAATTTTGTTTATACATGTTAAAATTTCAACATTAAGGAAAAGGCGATATAGTTTTCTTTAAAGAAAAAAACTTTTAGTAAAAAGATGGAAAATGTTTCAAAATTTTTTTTATAAAAAAAGTTAGTTTTTTTACAAATTATCATTGATGTATTGAATTAATGAAAAGAAGGACGGTCTAGGAGATGCTATTAAAAATCGGATGTTTTTTTTAAACAGAGACAAAGATAATTATCTCTTTGTGCTATCTTTGCATCAAGCTTGTTTTGCAAATTTGCATTGCAAAGGAGGTGGCGCTATTTGTCACGGTGTACTTGCAGCAGGCTTGCAACGTAAGGAAGGTGGCGATAGTTGTCACGGGGAATTTGATACAAGTTCGCTTCAAGTTTGACGCGTCAAATTTGCTATGACAAGGTAATATCAAGTCAAAATCAAACTTGCTGCAAAATTACGTGCTATCTGGGGACTTACTCTTTCATTTTTTCGATGTTAATTTGAATCACCCTGCTTAATAAAAATAAATATAGATTATTATTAAGAATATTTAAAAATCGGCATAAATTCATTTGCTACTAATTATATAAAAGGTTAATTACGAAAACTGCAAATAAAGCGAATCTACTCTAATATTAAATGTCAATTCACTTTTTAAAGTCACACCTTATTAATGATGTAAAAATGTAAAATTAATAATAAGTAAACATGCAAAAATGTTCCAGGTGTTAAAAATCTAAAATATTTAATCAGTGTTTAACCCCTTAAGGATCGCATTTTTTTTTTTTTTTTGCTATCTAATAAGATGACCCCTCCTGTTTTGGAAAGAGGCTGTCGTTTCCTTTCATCTAAGAAAGCACAGAATACTTGATATACTTGTGGATTCTACGTAATTTTTGTGTCGCATTATAAAGCTAATTAATGAGTAAATTTTAGTTTATAAGCCTAAAAATGCGAAAATTCGATGCACATCAATATGGCGGGCGCGAGACTTAAGGGGTTAATAAATCTTTATTAATATCTTTTATATTCAGCACGATTACGTATTATAAGAATGATGTTTGTACAATGTTTTTTCTTACGATAGCAATAAGAAGCACCGAAATATTGTGAATTAATAATTTTGTTAACTGATTCATACTTCTTTGTTAACTAATTTATACTTCTTTGTTAACTAATTCATACTTCTTTATTAACTAATACATCCTCTTAAAGAGAACACCTCCAGTATGGGGATGAGAAGTTGGTGCATAAGTAAGCAGGTTCTCGCTTCACTGGAGGGTGGTGTCGTTTTGTTGGCTGCGTTTTCTGATGACGAGACGTACCTCCTTTGAGAGTGGTTGGTGATGGCCATTTTGAATCTGACCACAGAGCCCGAGTAATTATCCCGACGCTCGGTCAATCAGGACATGAATGCCTCGGAGGATATCTTTAATGTTTATTAAACTTACAAATGTTATTGTATAAACACCACCACAAAAATTGATTGAGGAATTTTAAACAGGTGAATGCTTATAATTTTCGTGTGTGAAACCACTTAATATGCGTTTAAATTCATGACAAAATTCTCATAAATTTAACAATCATCTAACTAATGATGTTTCTGTTTTCAATAGTTTTATTTATTATTTAACTGAAATTTATCCAACATCAAACGATACGTTCAGAATGTCATAAGATTTGTAAAATAATTTCAATAGTCGGCAGAATGGTTGTGGGAAAATATAGATAATTTAAAAACATGATACCGTCACAGTTTCTTTCCTTACGTAGTTTGAATTAAAACACTGTAAAACAAGGATATCAAACTCGTGGAACAGAAAACATAACAGTAGGTAACAAAATTTTCAGTAAAAATTTTGTAGCTTAATTTTTAAAATTCCTAATTATGCAATTATTTTGACTTATGAAAGGAAATAAGTCTCCTGTCAGATCTAGAATTACTATCATTCACTTTGGATCAGTTTTGAAATTAATCACTGCGGACAAAATGTCCCTTGAAATAGAAAAGATCAGAGATGATATGCCAAGTGTCAGGAAGAAAGTATTGCCTTTACAGTCCTTTTATACACTATCTTTTCGAGATAAACCTACATTTCTATAAAAATCGAAGTTTTTTTTCTTTTTTACTTTCTCGTATGTGAAGTATACAAAGCGAAAGTATTGTAGTCGTCAAAAAATTCGAACTCGAGATTTTGACGAATTTCCACGTTTTAGACCTCCCTGAATTCGAAAAACACAAGTTTGGAATTTTGTCTGTCTGTCTGTGAACACGATAACTCAAAACCTATTAGAGCTACGGGGATGAAATTTGGTATGTGATCTTTACACATAATTTGTAGGTTTCTATCAAATTTTGGACAACATCCGTCAAGGGGAAATCTGTCTGTCTGTCTGTGTTCATGTGAACACTATAACTCAAAAACTTGAGTAGCTGGATGGATAAAAGTTGGTACACAGTTTTATCATCATGAATGTAGGTCCGTATCAAATTTGGACCAAATCCGTCGAAGGCTTAATTGTCTGTCGGTCTGTATAATCGCATAATTTTAATCGCAATAACTTATTAACAAAATTACATACGTGGCCTTCTTACCTTAATGGTAGATCTGTGTTCAATTTTTGTGTCAATCGGTTAAACGTTCAAATTGCATAATTAATTTTTCTAATCCGATTCTTCAAGTGCATGCGTACTAGTAGCAATATCTATGCACGCGGAAGCTATTGAGCGAATTACATCACTTTGTCCTGGAGCCGGCAGTGGAACCTAGCAGTGTGTGATAGATGCGTTTTAATCGCTATGCATCTCTTTGAATTTGATTCTTTACCTAAATATTTTACAATCACTATAATCTACAATGAAAACCCTTCTGATAGTCATTGGATTCTGGGTTGCAGTAAGTTCGAATTTTTTTACCCACGTGGGGGGGGGGGGGGCCACCTTTTTGCGGAAGTATACGAGAAAGTTTAGGGGAGACCGCTCCGGCTGGTTTTTCTTGAGGCTCACATAGTCAGTGCTAGTATTTGAATTTGACACTTTTGCAGCAAAATATAATTGAATCACTAACTATAGGAACATGATTGAATCACTAATTGGTCACACTACTAATTTTACAGGAGACATAAAAAAACTATTTAGTATCATTTCTGGTGAAGCAAAATTTAATTCAATTTTTTCTAGAAATGTGAGGATGCCTTCTAATGCCCATTTCATTTCGTGATTTTTTAATTATGAAAAAGCCACTTAGCGATTCATTTATGCTTTCATATAGAATTTGCACAAAATGATGTATGAAAGGCAGGAAATGAGAATCTATTTTCTCTTCCGTTTTATAAAGTGAGTATTTTATTGTATATTGATAAGATTTAATTGAACACACAGGCGTTTTTTCCTGATGAATAATTTTAGTTCTTTTAAAAGCTTCTACACTTGCAGTATCTACATCTATTTCTAGCCAAACAAAGCGAACACACTCTTAAAGTCATTCTTTATTTTCAGTCTTACCATCTGCAATTCCTTCAAACAGTCGTTAAAGCTGCTTTCGAGGGGATCGCTTAGAGGCCGAGTTTTCGGCTTAGGAGAAGTAGGAGGGGGAACTTTCTTCTCAGGTTCAGGCTTCAGGAGGAAAGGTGAGAAAATAAAAGAAGAGACAGAAAAAGAAAAGAAACCAACAAAGAAAGTCAACAGATTTTCTATATTATGGAAAATTTTTTGTGTATGCAGAAGACTGTGTTAAAAGTTCTAAAATTTAGTGATTTCTGTAATTACATTAAAAACAATTTGTGATTGCAAACACTTCGTATGGTTTATTAATGAAACGAGATCTTTTCTCTGATGAATTGTTCTGACCTATTAAAAGCTTCTACACTTGCAGCGTCTACATCTACTTACAGCCATACCAAGCGCACACACTCTTAAGTCATTCTTTCTTTTTAGTTTTACCATCTGAAATTCTTTACAACAATGCAGTAGCGGATTTTGTGAATATGAGGCCACAGGCGTAACATTGCTTTGAGGCCTCCTCCCAATGTCGCAAATTCACCGTTGGCTTAGCACTACGATGTACGTCGACTAGGTTTTGAGGCCTCCTCCCCCTACCCAATGTCGCGAATTCACCGTTGGCTTAGCACTACGATGTAGATCGAATAGGTTTTGAGGCTCCCTAGATTCTAGAAGTACGAGGCGAGCGCCTCTAATGCCTGTGCGAAAAACCGCCACTGCAACAATCTTTATAGCTGTTTTTGAGGGTATTGCTTAGAGCAGAGGCTCCCAACCTGGGTAAGCGGTGTACCAGTTAGGAGTTGGCGAAAGTAATGTTGGTAAGGCGGAAAACACAAAACATAAACAATTAAAATGAAAAAGGTTATAGAATTTTGTTTCTCAGAGTTCATGTAAAAAGTGAAATTTATATAAATACGTAAGCTTACTAGGTAACAGGGAAAGAAGGAACCAAGAACTCAATGTCAAAGCAATAAAATATTTAATACCTTTCACAAACGCAGAACGTGTGGAAAGAACATATTAGACTTCTGCGTAAATTTATAACAAATATAGCAATAAGATTTACGCAGCACCAAACAAAAATTTTTATCTGTCATGAGCTGAACCTAACTTTAGAAAACTCATCTCCATGAAACAAGGTCAAGAATCGCAATGAAAGTGTCTTCCATTTGAGTAATTGATTGTAACAATAAGAAATTGTCAGCTTTCATCATAAGTTAATGCACAATTATTTCAAAGCTGTTTTCATTCGTTTGGACGGTGAAATACTATAAAGTAAAAAAATGGAATAAAATGTTAAATAAAAAATAATAAATCCCATAAATATTATTAAATTAATTCTAGTCATTTGACTTTTAAGCTAACGTAAATCCTTAACATTATTAATAAAACATTCTTTGCTGGTTGAGAGGAGAGGACGATTGCGAGTAAGGGTAATCAAAAATAAAAAGTCTCATCGGGGGAACAGGAGGAAATAAAAGATGGAAACCGCTGACTTAGAGGCCTAGTTTTCGGCTTAGGAGGAGGAGCGGAAACTTTCATCTCAGGTTAAAACTTCAGGAGAAAAGGTGAGGGGGAAAAAGTAGAGAAATAAAAGAAATGAAACCAGCAAAGAAGGTTAACAGATTTTTGTTTTCTATATTGTAATTTTTTTCTGTTGTTTGGGGAAGACTGTTATAACTTCTAAAATTTAAAGATCTCTATAGTTACATTAAAAATTAAAACACTTCGTTCCGGTTACGTGTCCTTGAAAGTACTTGGGAAACAATTTTATTTTTCAACATGATACCAATGTTGATCACTTGTCCCATCGTTATATCAGTGTACTCAATTCAGCTATAAAATTCTTCTGCGTTGCTTCTCTCCACAGTAGGACATTCGTTGAATGTCACTAATCTCATCAGATGAAAATCAGCTTGAGGTTTATTCTGGGTTGTATAGGTGGATAGCTAGCACTGACCACCAGACTTAGTAAAGCGGTTTTATCTACGACATAAAACATCTTTTTAGCATCTGACATGTTTGGGCAACACTTGCAAATGATGGGTGACATTCAACTCGAGTCTACATGATGATGAGATTCTTTAAAGCAAGATTTTGCATGCAGCATGAATGCGGCAGCGATATAAGATGGATAAGCTCGGCATAACAATTGAGGAGATTATGTAAAAAAATATGTTCAAGTGATATCATGGTAAATTACTTTCTTAACTTTTGTGACTTACTTAATAACTTATCCTCGTATTAAAGAAAAAAAGTAACTATAAGGTATAAAATTCAAAATCAAGATGAGATTCTTTTTTTCATCGAGAAAACAAGAGAATTTTCCAATAAGTTCATCGGAATATCCTTGAAATCGGAGACTTACAGTAATCAATTTCTCCATTTGCATTTGACATTTAATCATACTTTTTTTTGACTTGCTGTAATATCATGTTGACACTGCAGTGACTGTTTTCGATTAATGCTTTTATTAGCCAATTGAACACTATGTCCATGTCTAATACACCTCTTATCTATAATAGTGTAATATCTCACTTCTTTGTGGTTTCTGGTTTGAGAAACGATTTCTTTTTTGTTACAATCCATTTTCCATGTTTCAAGGTGGGGATACACTAATAGAAGATTCAGTTGTTATTTGTATGTAAGGCAAATTTTCTTTTTAGATTCTTGCCTGCAGTGGAAAAAACATCATAAACCAGGGTGAATTTCATAGAAAGCAATGCGCTTGAAATGTAGTTGACTAAAGCCACATTTAAAGTTTTCTTTAAAAATAATCCATGACTTTTAACATATTTCCAAATTTTTGCAAATCATGTAATGTACAAGTATACAACACAAATTCACAGAATAAATGACTCTTAAAAAAGATCTTTCTCCTCCGAGAGCATTTTGCTATTATCGTTGAAGTACTGTTTTTGAGATTCTTTTGACTCTTACAATAAGTGAATTCGCATAACAGACGTAATTCGTTCAAAACTACCAGTTATAGCGAAAGCAATTTTCCATAGAAATTCAATGTAAATACACGATAATGCGCTCCATGGCAACATAATCAAAGATTTTTATATATAATCTTGAAAGAAAAATTATGTATAAGATCGTTAAGGAGCCTGAATCATTCTTCATCTTATTTTTTTGTAGGATCAACTTCCGTATGGAATGAAGGATAGGAATTTCAGAAGTAAAGAAAGGAGAGATGAGTTCTAAACACGGGACCCAAGTGACTTTTCTTCTGTTATCTATATATTAATACTTGAAAAAAAAAACTCCTTATCCCCCTTGCTAGGCACTACATTGTGCTCGGAGGAGGTGTGAGATTTAGCATAGTTAAACATATGAAGGAAGAGTGAAGAAAGATATACATTTACATGTAATAGCGTTGAACTTATAGGTAATTTTCAACCTTTGGCCGTGTGCCCGGTTTTCAAAGGTTGCTGATCAGATGGACATGTCTATCGACTTGCACAAGTCGATTTGTCGCAAATGCACCCGCTGGTTCCTGATGTGTTCTAGGTCTTAGCCTCCCTTGAGGAGCTTATGCAGGTGGATGATTTTGTAAGATTTATCCCCACCCAGTGAAATCCACTCCAAGAGGAGTTTATTTGAGATTATTATAAAAAAACTCCTCGGAATGAAATACAAAATGCGATGATTTCAATCTATGTCTAAACACATATTCTGTGGTCAAACAGTCGCTTACAAAGTAGATATTGTCTCTGAGGAATTTATGTATGTATTAATAATACATTAAATTAATAAATAAAACATTCATTGCTTCGTTCATACTGAATGTCAAACATAAAGGTTGTGAATACAGTCGGACAACATTTATTTTTTTAAGTAGCCAGGTTTTTTTGTTCAATAAAAATATAAAAAAATACAGCACATATTCTTTTTCATTTTTTTGTGTTAATTTTTATTAAAATTTTATATAATTTGAAAAGATAGACAAATTAACTGTTAGCCTTGGCGAAACCTGGACAATTGTACAATACAAAAAACCCTGAAATGCCAATAAACGCGTTATTGTTTTTTCAAATGATGAGCTTAGCCATGCACTCGATCCCACTATTGTTCTATTTTTCAAATAATTCGAAAATTAATGCATAATACGTATTTATACATACTTGCCGCTGACGAAACAGACAAAATTCAAGAAAAATTATATGACAATGATTATAGAGTATACTATTTTGTCAAAGAACCTCAATAACGTTCAAACTTAAAAATTTAATGAATTAATGTAATTTCGACCGCTGGGAGGACCTCTAATCCTATATTAAAGAAATAAGTCAATTACGTTACGTCAGTTGACTCAATAGTCAGAATCAACTCGATTACGTCACAGCATTTGTTACGTAGCTTAACAACGTGTAAATGCATGGCAGAAAAATAGTTTTTTAAAAACCATACTAAATATTACTGGAATCAAAAAATTATAATAATCAAGTCATTAGCTCCAATCAAAAGGTTTATCTAGAAAAAGATCAAAACAAAGTTCTCCATCGATTAATAGGTTAAAATCAGGTTACAGTTAAAGATCGCACCAGGCTGACCGGACACCTATTTATAAGAATTAAACAACGAAGTACAAGCTCCGTGGATTGACGTGAGCGTACAAACTCAAAGAATTCCCACTGCTCTCACAGCTCGTGTATGCAGAGCAATCACTCGTTAAGCAGGTCATATTTTTTAATTTATTTTGCTCGTTATGCGAGGTTTCACTGTTTGCCAGATATATGGAATTCAACGTGATAAACAACTTTATTAACAAAACAAATATTATGTTTCTCAGATAAAAATATAATCAGTAAAACCTGTACCAAGCGGAATCCTAAAGGGAATAGAAAATGTTCCGCTTTTAGACGGATTCCCGTTTTAGAGGACTAAATGAAGGTATATGAGGATTTCTGTGGGACCAAATATTTTTTTTCCGTTTAGACAGGATTCTGTTCTTACAGTGTCCGTTTTAAAGCAGGTTTTACTGTAAATGTTAATTTCTTACAATCTCATCAAAGAAGTATTCAACAAGCCATTATGCACCACGCTGCCAAATTACAACAGTTAAAATATGCAAACATCTTAATCTAAGATAAGACCAATAAAAGGTTGCTCATTTGAACCATAGTTTTCTGTTAGAACTATCAGTAATGGAGGAGATTCCGTTCATGTGATTTCAAATGATATTGTGTGAATAATAATAAGCATATGAATGTAACAAATAATTATAAAAATAGTATAGCTTAATATTAAATTAAATCAAACCTAAGAGAACAACAGTTTGAGTTAGTTTCTAATGTTTCCAGGAATTGTTATTTAAATCATCCCAAAAATGTACCAATAGTTAAATTCAAAATTTCTACACTTTTCAACAGTCATTGCTATGTATTTTTACATACAAGATGCGATAAAAATTCCATTTGTAAAATGGGTTCGTCAATGAAAATCGTAATAAAATTTAAATTTTATATTTTATTAAACAATTTATAATAAAGTTTTTTTATTTTATTTAAAATATAACATGTATAACATAAAACTTATTAATTATAAGATTTTACTATTTTGTTTTTAAATTGAGTTAAAAGTATAAATATTTTTAAAGACTTAATAACAAACTAAAATCGAAATTGATTAAGGTAAACAAATCGATATTTAGAAGTTCATTACATCCTAACAATTGAAACTAAGTTTATAAATATATCCCAGTTCTATTAAAATCTATTAATGCCCATATTTTGTATCATTAGTAGTTATGTGTAATTATCAAAACTTTATTTAAAAATTGTGGATGAAAATAGAGTTAAAATTGAATTTAAAGTTAGAAAACTTTCTATTGTCAGAAACAACTAAATGACATTTGGTATGCAGAAGATATGATCACTGACTGAATGAATACATTTCTTCTACATATTAGCTTTACAGAAACAGCTCCATGAAAACGATAATTTCAGTACATTCTCTTTATACAGAAAATCCTCTATAGATATTAAATTAAATTCTATTCAATATATCAATTATTTATAATTTACATTAAGCAATATATTAGAAATATTTTACTACGTACTAATGCAGTGTTTAATTTTCCCATACTGTCAGCTCAACATACCACTGACAAAGATTTGAATAAAGGAAGCTAAATTCTGCAAATTTAAGTTTTAAAATGACTAAAATAGCAATTTTGACACGTACTATTTAGGCAAAGTACGGCAAGATACTCGTAAAATGTTTTATAGAAGAGAGAGAATGTTTGGAAGAGTGTTGTACCATGCCTTTTCCCTTAGTCCCATTTCCTTTGCTTGTTCGAAACAATTTGAATGTTTCCACGCATTGTTTTCGATTACAGCGACTCCTTGCATAAACAAAGGTCAATAAGTGACAGACAACACATAAGTTGTCTTCGTTTTATAACAACAAAGAATAAAGTGTTTCGTATCTTGCTTTGCTTACAATAGACACCTTATTCTTTTGTCAGTGTCAAATCATCGACAAGAAGGAAATTTTTGAAAAGATTCTCTTTCGTTTTAAGATCATTTTGAAAAGTTAATGTTTTTTTTACAACAGTTGTTTGCATTCTGAGAAAAGAAAATATATAAAAACTGGATAATGATCAGATTAAAAAAATAAAATAATTCCTGCAACAACGGCAAATCGAAGAGAAATTCACTAAGTAAAGATTATCTAAGCTTAGAATTATTTTCCCGGTAGATGGTTGCCGAAAATCGTATATCGTATCATTGAAAATCATTAATCAGTAAGCAATTCATAAACAGCACAATAATATTCTAATGTTTGTGAATACAAACTAAACTGTAAGAGTTAATATAAAGAGGCATACATCAAATTATTTATGCAACTACATATATCTTCACATGAGGCAAGAAAACTCATATGATGAAAAAAAGGGAAAAGAACGCGAATAACAAAACATTTTCGTCAAGATAAAAAAAATATCGATTACAACCCTGATGTTGACGCGAAATTAAAAATAAAACTACAGGTAAAATAGAAAAGAACATTTTTTTTATTCTGAATAGAATAAAAGAATCAAAATAATTTTGGACGCTGCTAATCGTACTTCCGTACATGGACAAAGTATCCACATAAAGCCTTTATAAAGACAAATTTATTGGGAAAATTCTCCTTTTGAATTGCTTGCCTATAGAAATTCTTATTTCAACTAAACTATTTTTTTAACTAACTTTAAAACTTCTTTTTCTGTCTATTTTCATTTGCAATAGTAAAATAGTTTGTTAAATTTACAAATTTGAATTTAAATACCTATTAAATTAAATTAATTCCACTCAGAACAAAATGATAGAATTTTTTTAAGTTTGAGGATATTATAATTTTATTTTATATTAATATAAATTTTGACTGTTTAATGTGTGTACATGCATAATATTGCAACTAAAAAACAAAAAATTACTTCATAGATATACATGTATAATTAAAAACATTTTTTTAAATCTCAATAAAAATTACTAAACGCAATTAAATAAACAAATAATTGTATCAATCAAAGTTTCTAGCTTTTCATTATTATTTTGTCCATTATGAACTGGCAACTGTGTTCGACAGCAACATAAATATACTATTACCATAAACAGAGTAGAAAAAGAATATGGAGGCCTTTCTAGGAGGGTGCCATTTTCTCTTGATCAGTTGGATCATCAATTTTTTCTAGTCCATTTTCTGATGGCAATTTACTTGATTTTTAAACAGATTGAAACAATTTTGGAGTGATTTTTTTTAAACTAGAGAGATAACAGAGTTTGTTGCTAAAATCCCTAAAACCTCGTATCTCTCGGAGATACAATTCAAATTATGTCAAGGATTAAACGAATTACAACACAAGTAATTTCTGCAATGGCATACAGAAATTACAAATATCATTACTCGGCGATAGTCAACAATTTAAAGGTAACATGAAATATTTTATGAGAAAAAGATGAATAAATTGCTTACGCAGAACGAAATGCAGAGAATGCTAAAATATAAATAGAAAGGAGGTCAAAAGATTCTCAAGGGATCATCTGTATCTAGCGTTAATGATAGTTTTCTTTAGAAAACATTAATATTAATTAAACAACTCAATATGCAATATATTGCATAGTAAAAATCTAGTTCTTTAGCAAAAAGTAAAAAAATATTGGGAGGAAAAAAAGCTTCGTAAAGTATGACCGCGAATATCGAGACATTTCGTTCAAATTCCTAACCAACAAGAAATATTTGATTTTAGAAATTCTGGATTTTTTTATATCCCTTTCTGTTAGTTGCAAAATTTTTGTTAACTATTTTGACATAATGCTAATAAAACGAAATTTTACAGATTGAATTATGAATTAGTCAGTTCCATTCAAATGTTAAGCAAGAATATCAAGTAGTATCTAACAAAAAATTCCATAATCGAACATTTATTTTTTAATAATCTTAAATTATGAATTCTTTCAAAAGATATTCCATACGTTTTGGGAGCAAATGCATTAGCGACAAGATGGACAATCAGAGTTCTACTACAGATAAAAACCAATGTCCTTTGACATTTAATAAATTAGTAATATACGATCATCTATGTAAAATAAAACAGTTTTCTAGTGGAATGATGAAAAATTACAGAAAAACAACTATCAAAAACATTTAAAAAGATTAACATGATAAGCAGTGTACCAAGGCATTCTATCAGATTTTTTGAATATCTATTAAACAATATATGTTTGAAAAAATTAAGTAAAGATAATTTAGAGATTAATTGATTCTTTTACTAACTACTACATGTTACCAAAGATTTTTTGTGTAATTATTTTGACGTATCTGCGACAATTCTTTAAAACTGCATTAACCGGAATCCATTCGAAGTTTACATAACTTTGAAGAAGAACAACATAACATTCTGTCTAAAAATAATTCTATCTAAACATTTATTTATCATAAAAATCATAAGAATTCAAAATATGTCCAAATGCCTTTGGAAGCAACAGTTTTGACACAATTGGCTAAACAATGGAGATTCCACCGTTGAAGAATGCCATTTGTCATTTATAAACAAAATCTTTTAAAAACTAAATGAACCAGAATTCGATTTTAAATTTACATAGCTTTAAGGAATAACAAATATGACATTCTGCCAAAATAAATAATTCATACCTAATTATTAAATTTGAAAGTAAATATTCTAAAGTTATAAGAATTCCAAATATGCATCAAACCTAAACAGCAAAATACTCGACAATATATTGTTGCGATATCTTTGCGATATTGTGACATTCATAATATCGAACAACATCGTAGAATACCGTGCAATATCGTGCTGATAGGGAATGCTTTATAACAGCAGCTTCTAAATAATGGAGATTCCACTTAGATTGAAAATGGAGATTAGTTGTTGAGAGAATGCCATTTGACATTCTATAAACAACAATAACAAACTTTAGGAAGTAGGTTAAATTATTTTACGATTCCATGGTTAAACATTTGAAATGAGATGCAGAGCCAAGCATCGTACCTTTTGCTTTTCGCATCTGGGCCTTCTTCTATTCCGAGGCACCAAAAGAAGAGAAGCATCCTTCACCTTCAAGGAACTCCTTGCGGAACACAGCTAAGGTCGGGGCTAGAATACAACAGATTACTCTCCAGAACATATCAGACCAGATTATCAGCAACGGAATTCTAGATCCATTGGCAGACGCGCGAAACTTCGTTCAGCCATCTCAGGTTCAAACTGGTGGTAAAAGCGTTAAGTCATTACTGTTTGCTTATTAGGATGGCATTCTTTTCTGTTTTCCTTCTCCCCTCCTCTACAGGTTCGCGGTGGTGTCGGCAGCTAACTTTGGAAACAAGTGCAACTCTTTCGGCGAGGGATTTCGCTGGAGACTTTTTCTTTAGAACTTTTCTAAGTTTGCTTACTT
>BGPR01004761.1:60018-87907 GCA_013235015.1 Araneus ventricosus
ACAATTTGTGATTGATTGCAAACACTGATGATCCATTGATAAAATGAGATCTTTTCTGGATGAATTATTTAGACCCATTTAAAAGTTTCTATACTAAGGCATCTACATCTACTTACAGTCAAACCACAAACATACCTAAGTCAATCTTTTATCATCTGAAATTCCTTCAAACAATCTTTAAAAAGCTGCTTTTGAGGGGGATTGATTTAGTTTTCTGGGCTAGAGAGTAGAGGGGAAACTTTTCATCTAGGTCTGTAGACTGCATAGCATGAGGGTGCTTAGGAGATAATAAAAGAAAAATGAAACCAGCAAAGAAGGTTACTCAGATTTTGTTTTCTGTATTGTAATTTTTTTTTCTGTTGTTGGGAAATGACCTACAGGAAATTTCTTTAAAATTTAAAGATCTCTTTATAGTTTACATTAAAACACCAGATTGATTGCAACACTCTCCTGATGATCCATTGATAAATGAGATCTTTTCTCGACGAATTGTTTAGATCCACGGTGCTTCATCAGTATCTAAGGACTACTTACAGCCAAACTAAGCAAACACACTCTGTCAATCTTTACCATCCGGAAATTCCTTCAAACACCTTAAAAGCTGCTTCTGAGGGGATTCACTGGAGTCGAAGCCGCTTTGGCCAGAGAGAGGGAAACCACCAGGTTCGACTTCAGAGAAAAGGTGAGGGGGAAAAAGCAGGAGACAATAAATGAAATGAAACCCCAGCAAAGAAGGCGAACAGATTTTTGCTTCGGCTGTACTTTTTCTGTTTGGGGAAATATTCCTTGTTTATGCACTTCAAAATGAAGATCTCATAGTTATATTAAAAACAACTCTCAGATTTGACGAAAACACCTCCTGATTTTGATCCACGATAAAACAGACTTTTCTCCGAATTGACCTATTTAGGATCCATTAAAGCCTTATGCATTGGAAGCAGCACTACATCTACTACAGTCAAACTAAGCAAACACAACTCAAGTCAATCTTTACCATCTGAAATCTTCAAACCAACTTTTAAAAGCCGGTTTTCGAGGGGGATTCGCTTTAGAGGCTGCCTGAGTTTCATGAGAGAGGGAAACCTCTTCTAATCTTAGTCTGACCTCTCAGGAGAAAAGGAGGGAGACAATAAAAGAAATGAAACCAGCAAAATAGCTGTTACCAGATTTTGTTTTTCTTGTATTTGTAATTTGATTTTTCTGCTTGTCAGGGAAATATCTGTTATAAAGTTCTAAAATTCAAAGGATCTCTGAGTTTACATTGAAAACAAGAATTTGTGGATTGACGGTAAACATCTGACGGATTCCACTGATGAACTGAGACTTTTCTTGGATTGAATTATTTAGACCCGGCTGAAAAGCTGGCCCATACTTGAAGCATCACAGATCACTTCACAGTCAAACCAAGAACACACCCTAAGCCACCTTTTCTTACTGACCTACCTCCTTCAAACAAATCCTTAAAGCTGCTTTGAGGGGGATCTATTTGTAGGAGCTTTCTCCAGCCGGGCCTAGGAAACATACAGGAGGAACCTTCCAAGTGTCCAGACCTCAGGAAATAGACAGAAAAGAGTTGTCCAATATGCCCAACAGATTGTTTTCCACTATGATGAATTACTGCCTGAGAGAATCAGTAAAATCAAACTTAAATTAGAGATCCCTGGTCAGACATTTTGCAACCACCCATATCACACTCCAGATGTCTTAATGAAATAGAAACTTTAAAACAGAACTGAAAACATGATCTAAAAATATAAATGATGAGACAGTTCATAATCTAGTGCTTTATAATCATGAATTTATTTGTTATTGTTCACACTATTTAACTTAAATAAGCATTTTCTTTCAATAAAAGTAATGAAGATCTTAGTAAAAGGCAGCTCTTAAATGAATATTCAAGTTTTCTTTACCCATTTTCAACAAACGTGAAAATTCACAATTGATGAAATACACTGGAAAGGTTCAGAGGGCAAACAGCAATATCTTCTTCAAAAAATTCCATAACAACCACTAATTTTAATTTTTCCAGATAATAGGTTTATTTTTTTCAATATTTTGCTTCCACGACCGATCTTGACTCAAAAATGACTTGTAGCTGAGGGACTTCGAAAAAAAAGAGGAATGAGAGAATACAAAATTAAAAAAGAAAAATTATTTTAGAGTGCTCATTTTGGATTAAATCAGAAACGTGATAAAAGAAATGGGACAATAAAGAAAATTGTAGAAAAGTTCCAAAGTAAAATATGTTATCTACTTATTCTTTCCTCTTGGTAACTTAATGCTGAAGGTTATCTCTTCATCTGTATGGAAAACATATATAGTACCTGAAAATACATCACTTACATTTATTTTGGGCCAGAAAAAAAATAAAACAAGAAATAAATGAAAGAACGAATAATAAAATGGGCTGTTTTGTTTTTTTTTAGTGTATTTACAGTACAAATTTTCACAGGTTTGGACGCAAAGTTTTCAAGTATTGACATTCTTCAGTTTGAAACAATACAGCACAAATATACTATCTATTATTTTTAAAAAAGGATGATGGAAATGACTTAAATATTTTAATCTTAACGTTTAAAAAATCAAGAAACCATTAGTCACTAAGATATGAAATTGATTGAATTAGAAATATTTTTGACGGTAACGACGTCAAATAATTCCTTATCAGTACAATATTTTATTACTGTAGTCAAACAGTATTACATCATGTATATTATTTACAAAAATTTGAACACAAACAAATTACCTTTGTTTGATGGAATCTCACAGAATCCTCTAAGTTTATTTAATGAGTCAGTGATTGACTAGGAAAATGGTGCTTTATCCAGAGAACTAATGAACTTTTTGGTTTCTGATATCGAGATTTGACAGTATTTCTGTCTTTTAACATCACAAACGGTTTGATATTTTGATTTTATTAATGCGCGGTGTCTTTCACTATGCCAAGTGAAGCTTCCAGTTTTTTCTGAGTTGCATTATTCTGTGCCACCCAAGTCCATTTCCATCCTATGAGATATTTGGCACCACAATATCGATGGATCGTTTTGGGATGGCAGATTCCTTGTTTTTCTGTAGACAATTGTGTCAATATTCATAAGAGAAGGTTTGCTGCATCATATGGATGTTTAATAAACAAAAAAAATCGGCAATCTTGTAGAAGAAAGTACATTATGATTGTAAAATATGAGACATTGAAATATTTAAATATAAGAGCCACACTCTCAATGCAAATACACATAAGAACTTACACTTAAACTCTGAAAACAAAACCAAAAAAAAGTTAAAACAAAATTAATTGAGAGAGCCGAAAAAGAGTGAATATTTATGGATATACTTTGCATTTCTGTCACTTAGTATAATGTTGTTATCGGAGTCTTCCTCGGCTTCTCTCATATTTACCCTGGAATTTTAATTAAGTTTGTGCTTGACCCTTCACGCATAAAGAGATTTAGAGTATGTATTCTTAAATTGCCTCCTGTTGATCGATTGGGTGTAAAGTTTCATTCAGATTCTACAATTGTGTAGTATAAGACATCATGGTCAAATTTCAGCTATATATTCTTTACTTTTTTTTGAAATATTATGTTCAATACATAAAAAGACAGTTACAAAATCATCCGATAAGTGTACAGAAAGCATTCAAAAAAACTGGATAATTGAAAATTTGATACTATTTGGCTAGTTACCTTGACATCTTCAAAGCTGGACAGTGTACCTCCAGTGGCGTAACATTTTCAAACAGTCTGCAACGGAGCTTAAGTCTCTTAAAAAAATATTCGCGGAATAGAAAGTGCATCATAAATATTTTTGCTTTCTTTTTAAAAAATTACTATATTTGGAATCACAACTATTAAATATGTTAAATAAAAATTTAAAACCATATAACATCTTGTTATTTGTATATAATTGTTAATTGTTTAAAATTACTAAAATTAGCAATATGAAGATTAATTTCTTTTCTTGGAAAGATAATGTTTCTTAGTTTCAATTTGATGAAAACGATTATTTATTTGCGATGGAACTCAAATATAAATTTCATTTGTTAATTTGTGTTATTTTAATCGCCACAACAGCAATGCAATCTGAATCCAGGCATTTGCTAAGCCACTTCAAGGGCCTCCCAGCTTCAAAAAACACTTAAAGGCTTTACAATGGCATTATGATCTTTATGACGTTTTCTTGGGGGTACAATTTCTTTCTTGCGCTAGTTGGCACCATCTACAGATTTATTGATTTTAGATAAAACAAGAGCAACAACGGTGTCGCTGTTTTGTTTATTTCTTAAATCCTGCTCTATCCAAACCTTTATTACATTGTCCCCAAATGAATTAGCTGTTTTATAAACGAAATCTAGGAAATACAATAGCTGTTAATAAAATTACCTTTTTTGACATTTCTGGTATATTTGAGACATTTTGTTTTCCGCAAAATGTCGTAACCAAGCGTTTCTTAATGAACAACATTTATGATTATAAAAGGTATAAATTTGCATGATCCTGCAGAAAATTAAATCACTACTTCCTATTTTTCAAAATACTAACTATTTTCTAACTACTAATAAAAGATGAAACTACTTTCATATAATTTTTATTTCCATGTCAAATACATTTTGTAATTAAAATAATTAATTTAAAATAATTCAAAAACATTTTAAAACTTGATTTTACTTAAAGCCCTTAAATAAAGTTCAAGGGTCACCTTTTGAGTTTATTTTGCAGAATAAAAGGTAAAATAAGATTAAAAAGTGGTAGACCAAGCTGCTTCCACAAAAGAAAATTGTTCCATTTTTCTAATTCAAAACAAAATGCTTAAGAAAATCATTTTTATAGGGTTTGAACGTTGTAATTTAAAGGAAGAATATTTGAAATTAAAATAAAAACTAATATATTTTTGTTTGAAATTTTATTCATTTTACTTATTGGCAGAGTTTCAAACAGCCAAGAAAAAATTTAACTCATTCATTTTTCTCTTTATCTAGCAGATTTAAATATCTTTTTTTTTACTTAAAAAAATTACACTTATGCGTCAATGTCGCTGAAAAGCTTGAATCAGATAACATAAATTTCAATCATATAATATGAGATTTTTAGATTAGAAAACTTGAAGGGACATACTTGGGAAGAAAAAAACCTACTGATTATAGCGCAAGAGGGGGGCTAATGTCATAAAAATTATTTTCGAATTAGATTTTTATTTATTTAATTTTAAATTGAAAATTCGGGCGGTTTTTTTGCCTATTTTCGCAAATGTTCTGAATTTATTCTCATTGTAGAACAGTAATTTTTATATCATTGTAAAGTGCAAAATTTCTCCGTTCTAATAACCATAAACATATGAATTACTCCGACCAGCCTAGGCACCCGGATAACTTGAATTACCCGGACGCCGCGACAGTTAATCGGGCACTGTGGCCCTTATTGCGAGCGGCTCATGCGAAGACCCCTCAGACAGAGGTACGACCCGCAATCGGCGGGGAGTAATTCAAGCCCCACCAATATTAAATCCCACCGGGAAGCGATACTCTGCTTACTTATAAGGCACTTTCTCATCACCATATTTGAGGTGCCCCCTTAAGTGGAAAATTCCGTTCTAATAAAAGTAATTTGAAGATTCTGCGTAATTTTCCTGATTTTTAGCAAATTTTTTAAAAATAGTCAGTTTTCCCGAAAAAATTGCAGTTTTAAATTTAAATTTCCTGCATCCGACGTTCTAATTTCGTTCTTGAGGTAATAATTGGGGCATTTCTACCTGATTTAGAACAAGAACGTTTAAAATATCTCTTTTCGCTAAATTTTAATTAATTTTTTCCTGAACTATTAAAAGATCTGTTCTTCTTTTTTCAAGGTCACGTGTTGAATTCCCAGAACGCATTTCGCATTTGTGGCGTCATACGCTCTCGATCGTTTGATCAACTATACAATTTGTTTGTTTTATAGATTCGGCAACACGGGGTTAATTCTGTACATATACGGTTTATTGTTTAAAATAAATGGGCTTTTTTTTTCAAACTTCTCACATTTTCTTTCAAACCATACTGTTATAAGGTAATAAAAAGACTAGATTTTAAAGGTTATTTACGTATGTTGGAGAAAATAGTGACAATATTTATTGAGGAAAACGGAGACAGGCATAAGAAGTTATTAGCTAGTTAGTCTCTTACACAGAAACAATCAAATTTTAATCCTTTTTTTTAATGTTTTCTTGTTTCCTATAGTTCCTTTAAACGATTAATTAAGAAAATCAAGCTGTCCAGTTCGAATTAAAATTGGAAATAAGTATAATTATAGACAGTGACAACTCAAATTCAAAGCATGAAGAAACATATGTGATGCAACATTAGACCTAATTATATAATCCTGCATATAATTTAATGCTTTTTAAAATAATTGATACATTTAAAACGCATTTAATTTCAAACATCTATAATAAAATGCATAAGCCATAGTGTCATAATAATACGTTAAAATATTTAGTGTCAAAATCAAATAGAGAAGTTATAATTATCATTAATTAAAAAAAAAGAATCCAAAATAGCAAAAGTCGTGATAATGTCACACGATTAGAATTTTTTTCCATTCGTATATTTATTTTGATAATTAAAAAAATAAACTTTATAATTTTTTATTTCTTAAAAGGCTTTCTTATGAAAACACCAAGAAAATCGATAATCAAAACTTAATAATTGTAAGGTGACCAACCGTTCTCCATTAGGGAGGACAATCCTATTTTTCGAAGCTCTGTCCTCCCTCGAAAAGTGTCCTCCGACATGTCCTCCTTTTCAATATTTGAAATCAGAAGACTGAATATATATTTAATTTCTAAAAATTTAATACAAGGGTAAATAAACACTATGAAGTAGAAAAAAAGATGGGTGGAAACAATTAGTCACTTCAAAAATGAACATATTCCATGTGAAAATTTATTTATTCTTTTTCAATTTTCGTTGCAATGCCCTGGAACTACTGCAACAGTTGAAAGGATATTTTCAAGTGCTTGTTATTTTTGGAGATGGGAGAAATTAGGATTAAATACTGACACTCGAACTGCATCTCTTGCCGTAAAATTCAATATGAAGGATATTTCTTGTTCGGAAAAATTGTTCGAAAATGATGCATTGATAAAAAAAAATATTAATTCTATAGAAAGGTGCTCATTTAAATAAAAATTAATAGGCTTGTAAGCATAATTACAATAGAAAATGATTCAAATGTTGCCTTGTATGCATTTATCATATTACTAGAAAATCACCCTTCTTGGTATGACGGGTGCAAATTGCCTCTTCATTCGAGAGATTTCCCGTCAAATTTGAAGTGTTTAAATAGATATATAGGCGAGAGAAATGTTTAACATTGATTGAAAACAAATAAAATAAACATATGTTTTAAGACAGGAAATATTGTTTTATTTACATATTATTTACATATTTCTTTATTCAAAAACCTCTTGGTAAACAACATTCCGTGTGATTTATTTTTCGTTGTTTAACAATTTTATTATAATTCAATAACCATGGAATTCTTAGCTTGTCAAACGTAAGTCAAAAGTTAAAATTTCAAAGACATTCTTTTTCGAAATTCTAATCAGAACAAAGCACTTCTCTGCTTCTCAAACGTTGCCAAAAATATTTCATCACGATTGCAATAAATAAGCAGATGCATCGTAGCGTCCAAACTATATCACGCGCATGATATACCACTGCCGTAATTTACTACTTAAGAAAAACGGAAATCAATTTGAAATATAAGATTAATATAATTTAAAATTTCTCGGGAACTATTGATTATAACGAGATAAATTTTATATCAAATCGATAGCAAATTTTATCTCACTATTTTAGAGCTATTAAATTCGAAATTAGAATGACAATTACGTTTTTTAAATTTAAAATCACGGAAATTTAGTTGCTCTAACAATGAAATAATGCTGTTTAACGTCTCGCAGTGCTATGGCGTGAGTTTTATTGTTGGTGACGTCAGAGCGTTACTGAGACACAGATCCGGGCTATTATATTAGTAATAGTGTATTATTTTTTATTTGTTGCAATGAACAAAATTTTCTTTTATTTAAGATATATTTTCCTTCAATTTATTTGTGCCTTCCTTCTCATTGTAAAAAAAAAATGGCCACCATAATAATTGTGATAATTTATATATAATCCCCACTGGCAGTGTTCCACCAAATGTGGAACATTTCGTTTTCGGAACAAGCAGACAGGTGGGCAGAATGTTTTCACTTCTCAGACTGCAACAGCACTTAAGAAGAACCATCTGCTCGTCGGACACGTGTTGTAAATTATCGAGAAGCCGGAAGAGCTTACTCAGACTCAGCAAAACCGAGAATTAATATTTCCTGTCGACTGGTTCTAAAAAAGTCAAGACTAACATTCTGTGAAAAATTCTTATCCAAAGAGCAGGTTAACAAAACATATATTTATAAGCTGCGAGCTAAATTAAGGAAAAAAATGAGTATTTGCAAGAAAATCAGGCTTCTCTTTGATGTGCTAATTGTTTTTATTTTAATTTAGAATCTGCCATTGCCTCTAATAATTATTCACGATTAGAAAAAATAAATAAGTAATATCAGAAATACGATGCATTCTTAAAAATCAGCTGAATATCGGAAAAGAACTACATGAAATTTAGCAATATCGAGGAATAACAAAAGAACACTATAAAAGAACAATTTAAAGATTAAATGAAAATTGAACTTTGCCAATCAAGGTTAATAGCAAATGAAACGTAAATATCAAACTTAATAGCTTGATATTACATTGATTACGGTAGTTTAGTTTTAGTTTATACTAGCAGTACGCGTACGGCGTTGCCCGTAGAATCAGGATTTCAACAAAATGAGAAAAAAATGCCCACAATGACATGAAAAAGTTTTGAAAATAAAATCAAAACAAAAGATTAACATTATTGATTTTCCGCATATTTTTTTTCGCGATGATGACATTTTAACTGTAGAAAAACAATACAGAGTACGTTAATCCAAAGCAATATTAAAAAATTGCAACGTGAAAATCATTATTATACTGCAAGCAAAATATGCGAGAAAAATAAACACGTTCAGATACTGCCGAAAATGATAACCGAAATCACTCAATTGAAGGTTATGACGTCAGCACCGTCAGCCAATGAAATTGCCAGCAACTTTCCGGATTAAGTGTCGCGGGAGGGGGCTCGACAGAGAAAAATATTTTTCATCTGTCCAGGAAAAAATTAATTAAAAAAAACGGGCAAAGATATTTTAACCGTTTTTGTTTTAAATCCGACAGAACCGTTCCAGTTATAAGTTGAAAAAAATTGAAAATAATAGTGTTTATTAGAAAGTTGGATGCAAGAAATTAAAAATGAAAAATATTAGCAAAAAGTGACTATTATTTCAAAATTTCTCAAAATTCAGTAAATTAATTACGTTAGAAATTCAAAACAAACTTCATTAGAACGAAAATTGTTTGTTCTATCAGATGGTGCATTGATTGTTTTTCAACGATCATTAGAAAAGATACTGTAGCCATACAATGCCGAACATGACCTAAAATAACACAAAACGTTAAATAAAAAAATTTCTAGTTTTAAAAATCGGTCTTCGAGGTGCATTGAGTCACCATTACGACTACCTGTGTGCCAAATTTCATGGCTGTAAGTGAGATAGATTCGTCTGGACATCGCACGCAAACATTGCCTTTTATAAATATAGATTAACGCCCCGTTTTCAAGCAACACGGAGGCTATTTTGAGACGGACCACGTAATTTTGAACCGCGGAACATGGTTATTCAGAAAACACCCCCGTAATTTTTTATTATAATATCCTTTTACATTCATTTATTTGATATAAATAAGCAGAAGTGTCCGTGCTCCAATTTTTTGCATTTTACATTAATGTGTCTCATTTTGTGTTTAGTTTCGTTGTAAGTGAAGAGATTCAAGTTTAAATTTTGTAACAATACTTCTGTCCATTGACCTATTTAGTTTAAATGTAACACAGGTCTCCCCTTTGGGTGTAAAGACCGTATACCAAATTTCGTTCATCTAGCTCACTGTAGCCTTGAATTATCTTGTTCACTTACACACAAATAGACAGACAAATACCTTTTGGCTGTTTTGGCCAAAATTTGATGTAAAGATCACATGTCAAATTTTGTTTATATAGTTTGTTGTGTTTTTGATTGAGCGTGTTCACATTCACATTGGCAAACAGAGTTCACGTAGAGAATTTGGGCCAAAATTTGATGCATATCTACAAATATGATATTATGATAACATACTGCTGCGATTTTGAAATTTGGCGGCATTTTTTGTCACTTTGGTGACATTATTGGCGGTCGAATTTGGAGCCAAATGCTTGTTTGGGAATCGCAAGGTTTTGGGGCTCGGCGAAGCTTGGTTCTCGAGAAACAGCGAAAATTCAAGAAAGTTCGACACTTCACCTCTCCAGACTATAACAGATGGACAGCTGCTCGGAGATTCAATGACAGTGTTAATCGAGCTATCCAACGCGATGAAACCAAGTGCACTTTGCGATCTTTTGTATAATTCATGCGCTATTGTGATTAAGTTATATAAGCGTGCTTCTTCACACACTTGAGGTTGTGACTGTTGTCTGTTGAATTTATGCTGTGAAATTGTCTGTAAATTAAATTTTTTAACCCAAAGAATCTGTGTCATCATTTGCGCCTCCTTTTCCTTGTAAAAGACGGTATACGGCGGAAAAATACCAAATTCCATTTATCTGTCTCTTACGGTTTCTGAGTTATCGTTTTGATATACACACGAACAGATAATTCCAATAGAAAGTCTGAACCGTGGATTTTTATAAAATCATGAGGTTTTTTGGGCTATTTACAATACCTTCGCTTTGTATACTTGTATGCAAAAGAGTAAAGCACAATATTAATCTGTTTGTACACATATATAGGATTTTATATGTATGCATAATGTATTTTCAACATTAAAGCAAAAGAAAAGGCCAATTTGAAGCATGAAATTCAATCGCCACAGTTACCAGTATTCAGAGCCGGCTCCAGAATATTCGGCGCCCTGAGCGAAATTATTGTGGCGCTCACGCCTTGTATATATCATATAGTGGTACATATGCTGAAAATTTTAACTATACTTATTAACTAAAATAATTAAGATTTAACTGTAGTAAATGATTTAATTACAGTAAGAGAATTAACTGTGCTATGCAGACAATCCGACAATAATACGACTTTATTATTTATCTCACAATAGTCTATTAGAGAACATAGTCCGGGGTTAGCCTAAATGATTCATAGGGTTTCAAAGAACTGTTTATTTACAAGTATACGACGTACAAAGAAGGGTGATACATGAAAAGATACATACACTCACCAAGTTTCTGGTACATTCTAAAAATATTCAATGTGTGCGCACTTGGTAACCCGGCACACCTCCCAACGGTAATCCAGTTCCGTCCAGACTTTCAATAGCATGTTTCCGTCAATCTCGTCATTGTCCTGCAATGCCGCCATCTTGCACAGTGCCGCTACAGGTCTGCCGTCTAGCGAGGACGCGATTTTTCACTTGGCAACATTATTTTATAGTCCCGTTTTGAAGTTTGGTTTATGTCATTTCTATCCTGTTTCATACACTATTAAGGCTAGTAACCTTATTGTACTCTTTTGCCAATTTATGGTTCTCGTTTTTACGTCTAGAACAGATTTTTTGACCTAGGACAGATTTTAAGCTAAAAATATTGTGTGTACGATTTGTGGTACAAGATTACTTAAAGTTCCAAAGTGTTAGTATAATCAATTTTACTTATTCTTTGCTACACAGAAAATTCGGCATATTCAAGAATTTGGTAAATATAAAAAAGCTAAATTGATGTATTAATGATGACGGAGAACAATTATACATTTATAAAGAATGGTATTCTGTTATTAAAGTAGGGAACGTACCTAAGAACTTCTAACGTAAGGTCGGTACCACCCTTATCTGCTATTTCCATCACTTGATCGTACGTGAGGTTCTTGCAAGAATGATCGTTCACGCTCAAAATCAAATCGCCTTCGTGCAACTTCTTGTAGGCCTTGCTTTTCCTACGTACCTGAAAGGAAAACAGTTTTATAGGTTAATTTCCCGTTTTTTCTTTATAATATGTTTAATAGTCATGTTGTAAAATGATTCTGTTCCAAAAACATGAGAATTATACTACAAAGTATAGTGTGTCATGAAAGCGAAAATTCAAATATTAAATCATATAGTTTTGGGATTTAACTCTCTAAGCGGTCAGTTATTTTGATCTAATAGATTTAAAACCATAAAAATAAGCTTTTATAGTGAATAATTGGATCTTTATTGCGTTTAATCAAGTCTTCGTAATATTTTATCCATCTATTTAAGAAATTATAAACATAAACATGAATCATCTGCTTTTGAAATGAACATGATAAACGGAAAATTACGACTCAAACGCTTAGAGGGTTAAAAAAGTAAAAATACAATAATATAAAAGTTATTGCCCTTCCGTTTGCAATAAATGAAAACAAGTGATAAAAATTAGATTTTTAAAATCGAACATAAACCTCACTTCCAAATAAAACCTGGACAAAGAAGTTAAGTTTTATTTAAGACAATTCTTAGTCAGTGGCTGCTCGTCAGCTCAGAAACAAGCAGTGCTGTAAAAGTTGTATACACCCAAGTTGTAGGAAATGTGGTGCTGATTATTTTGGTATATAATGATGATATACAACACACACACACACACAGGGAAGAATTGATAATTTTTTTGGGTTATAAGAAAAAACTGGGAGAGGGAATTCATGTCTTTTGGCTATAACTAAAGTTGAAACAAAAATTTGTGGTGGCAAACCTCAGATTCTTAATCTCTTCCAGAATTTGATTTTAAAAAATACTTAGTGACTGGACTACTGTGAAAAGCCATGAAAAGTCAAATGAGGAAGTCGCGCCAAACGAGAGCTGGGAAAAACGCAGCTCAAATGCATGTAATTTCAAGCGGAGAAAGGGTCGCTTTTTCTTCCGATTGAGTACTCTGTGTTTCTTAGCGCGCGAATTCTGATCCTTAGGATGGGCAAAACTCTATTCAGCTCTGGTCTGTGTCTCTTAATTCTTGATTGGTTTTAAATCGTCCTTTTATGTTTTTTATTATTAGTTTTTGCCCTTTTCGTTGATAATTAAACTCTCAAAGTAGAAAAGTAAGCTGATTAGAATAAAAACGAAAATATAATCTTTTAAAATAATTTCAGGGGGGACTGCAGCTCTGCAGCCCTAATGGACGAGCCGCCACTGTTCTTAGTTGATATTTTTTTCTTATGAAAGATGGTCGTCTGGCACTATATCGTTTCTAACATTTTTATTCCCTTGGACATTTTCAATGTGGGTATTATCTACGAATTGCGACCGTTGTTCTGTGAAAATAGTTCAAAACGCTATGCAGGACCGCTTCACCTGGAGCCCAGGAACTGGAATGCGAGATATTTGTTAGTAACATTTGGCAGATAGTTACGGCTTCGATATTGCATGTTCACTAAGAAAGAGTTTTTCAAATTTTAATTAGGTTTTTAATTAAAAATTAATCGAAATTTTAACGTTTCTCCTCAATACCTTCGAAACATATTATTGTATAAAAAGTGTTTTTACGTCTTTTTATAATTAAAAAATTATCTTCAGGTGATTTCAATTTTATTTCCATACATTTTTTAATCAAGTTTTAATAAATTTTCCAAAATAGTTTTAAGTATATTCAACATCTATACTTTTCAATGTTTAAGTAATTGCGTTTATTCACACCCCTTTGCACTGATATTAAATACATTTTTTGTGCGTGTGCACATCATTGCTATATAATTAAGAGTAAATTTTTTAAAATAATTTTAAGCATATTCTACATCTATACTCTTCATTGTTTAAGTAATTGCGTTTATTCACACCCGCTATGCACTGATATTAAATACATTTTTTGTGTGTGTGCACATCATTGCTATATAATTAAGAGTAAAATTTTAAAAATAATTTTAAGTATATTCTACAGCTATACTTTTCACTGTTGTAGTAATTGTGTTTATTCAAACCCGCCTTGCTCTGATATTAAATACATTTTTTGTGTGTGTGCACATCATTGCTATATAATTAAGAGTAAATTTTCAAAAATAACATAAACACAGACGAATTACGCCCGAAACATTATCATGCTATGATGTATTCGCACTAGCGGTTCGAATTTCCTGTAATTTGTAGTGAATTGCATTTGTTTCCTTTTGCAGTGATCGCATGTATCTGTTATACAATTAGAAATGGTACTTAATGCTACTAAGGATGTGATTCTTCGTCTGACAGCTATCTAATCTTCAAGGGAATCTACATATTGAACACAAGTAAGCATTTACTCCACTCACATCCTAACCTTTGAAACGGATCACTCCGCCAAGTGCAGATTCAACTGATGATTTAAATTGTAAGTTATGCTACCTATAACTTCCGATTTCGTCACAAAAATGTTTGTCTTCATTTCCATCCTTTCTGTGCCTTTGGCATCTTTCTATATGCATATAATGATATTTCATCATGTGCAGTGTAGAGTAGACATCTTAGTAAACAGGCAGTCGTTGAAGTCCAAATCAGTTTATTTAATTTACTTCATAAGTTTCAGATGGTTTTAAATATTTCTTATTAATATCAAGCCATGTTTTAAAATAAAATCGCAAAACGCGGTCACCGGCGACAAGTAAAACAGCCATGCCGAAAAGAGGCGTCTGGTATGAAGGGTACATGATTTTTTTAAAAAAAAGTTGCACCATCGCAGCGAGATTAAGTAGTATTGGAAAAGAGGGGAATTCCCGATCGTTAGAGAGCGGTTGAAACTGGATTTCAGCCAGTTAAAGTGACAGTTAATTGTGTGTTAGAGCTTAAGTAGAAATAATTTTACGGATTAAATTTTGAGTAGCGGTTTTTAAAATTAGGAACGTGTTAATTTATTACATGCATTCGTGTGCGATTTATTTATTTTTAAAGTTCCTATGGACTTCTACATCACCCTGCATATAACTATACATATATTTTATAATCATTGTACAGAAAAAATATAATTGGATCTAAATATAAAACTTCTCGTTCCTTTCGTGTCGCCAAAAATGAACAAGATTTTATCTGTGTGTTATTAGATCGACGTCTAGTCTTTTAAGGTTCACAAGGGCTACTGCGGGACGTGTCTCGTAACTATGAGCCATGGCTAGATGACGAGGAAGACTGTGAACTAGCACACCTCCTATCCAAATTCATATTAGCGGGATTAAGTTTAACTTCAACAAGTTTAACCTGCACCAGGTCTACAAACTCGGTGGATTATTGGAGCATACGTATGATATTGTTACAAAAATTCGTCCGGTGTGTATACGGTGAAATCAGTCCAACAACGGAGAATGGCGCTTTATTCTCGAATTTTCCGGGAAACACGAAACTCAGGTAACAGGAACAATAGCTCTTATATAGATTAGCAACACAGCAATTCACTATTAATAAAAGCAACAGCACTTTCAATACCGCTCGGCGTCTAACAGCTTACTAACTCGCACTGCGGATAAAACTCAGAAGAGAGCTTCCAAAGACGTTTGCACTCCAAAGGCGATCCCAGTCGATCAACACTCCAAAATCGATCAAACACTCTCACCTTCTACCTGTACTGCCGCGTATTTATTGTCTTCTTGACAGGGCGTGACATCACATGCAAATCTCTGGAGAAATTCGGATCTTTGCTCCTATGAGAGATATCGTGAGAATTCTAGTATTTTTGAGTATCTTCGTTTTGTCGCCAAAGTCGCAAAATTTAGCGCCAAGGTCGAGGGTCATTGGGTGACCTCCCTCGATAGTTATTAAGAACCTCTGTCAATGTCTCTTCCCGAAAACAAGACTACTATTGCCGAAAAGCGACATGCCATATTCGTAACAATATTCATGAACGGAAAAACACATCTTGCAAATGATGTCAGTTTTTGTGTATGCATTCCGCAGAATGTCTCTGAGCATAACGGCGTGGATTTCGTAACATCGCTTCTGTAACACTTTCCACATTTTCTGGAGTGCGTACAGTCGTCAACAAAATAAACGGGACACCTCTGTAACTTTGGTATATATTATTGAATCCTCACAAAACTAGTATTGATGTTAATGGATCAAAAGGGCAGGTTTATTCAGAAAAAAACTGATTAACCGTGTTAATTAAGATTGTTCATTAACAGCTATCTCGGAATTTTCAAATTACGCCTACCAATTTTTTTCATTGAATCGACTCCGTCATTAAATTAGCTTCCCCAAAAAATTTTATGGAGTTTTGATAAAAATTTCGAGAGTTATAGGATTTTGCAAAATAGCGTTTCCCAGGTTAAATGAATTTTAGGAACTTTTGACGATATCTCGGAAAGTATTTTATATTTCTGAAAACTCTTTTCACTCACTAAAGGAACACTAATTTTTTACATAAAAACATGAAAAAATTCATAAATAAAAATAATTAATAATTTTTTTAAAAATTTTAAACCTGACTGTGAAAGAAAAGTGAATTGTAACATAGTAAAAATTTTATATGAGAGCAAAGCTGAGACGTTATAACGCCGGTATCCAAAAAAATCAAGTGCATATGTATAATAGTTTTCGAAATATTTACAAAAAACTGCAAATTCCCACTGTTGACAGGCAACGCCCAGTTTTTGAGGGACGGTATATTATATTCATTTGCATTTATTGGTCTACTTTTCATGAAACCCATGGACATTTTTGGGGAGGCTAGATTTCATGACGGGGAGTCGATTCAGCGAAAAAAAATGATAGGCGTAATGGGAAAATTCCGAGATAGCTGTTAATTAACTCGGTTAATCAGTTTTTTTATCTGAATAAACCTGTCCTCTTGAGCCATTAACATCGACACTAGTTTTGTGAAGATTCAATAATATATACAAGAGACCCATTCATTAAGTTGACGACTGTACCTACCAGGTGATGTTGTTTTAATTTATGAAACCACTTAAAAGAAATTTATCCTAGAACTGTGTTAGGCGAGGGAACAGGGGCATTCGAGAAGAATTTTAATCTACGATGAAACTCATGCTGAAACGGAGTAAACACTGCTAAAAGACAATGACAAATTTCAGCTGTCTAGTTCTTTGAAGTTTGAGTTACTGCCTTCACCTAAACACAGACAGATAGACGTTTCGTTAGTGGATTTTGTCCAAACTTTGACACAGATCTACAGTTTGGGTATAAGGACATGCAGTCAAACGAATTGGGGCTAACCTCTGTTCGGATTCCGGGAAACTCGGTGAAATACTCTTGATATACCAAATGCAGTAGAGGATTGACTTTGGGTGCTCTGTGAAAGTGTGTGTGTTTCTGTGCTCTGTGCTCTGTGTACGGAAAGAGTTGGCGGCGATTCTCATCATCAAGCATGCTAAAAGCAGCTTATGTCAAAAAGAAGATGACCGATTTTGTTTCTACTAATTAAGGTGCTGTCTTTTAAGTTAGGAATAAACATTGGATTTGTTTCTGATCCCTAATTGTTATTTTCCTTTATTTTTTAATAAAAAGTTCCAGAAAATTAAAAAAGATGTTTGGGTTATCCGAAATTTCGGATTCCTGGGGTACGGATTACCGAGGTACCACTGTATATCAAATTTTATGCATCTGGTTCGTTCAGTTTTTGAGTTATTGTGTTCAGATGTCCACGGACGGACATCCACATTTTCAAAAACGTATTTTTGTGGACTACGGGATGTCTGAAACTTGTAAATTCATCGAAATCTCGAGATTGAATAGTTTGAGGATTAAAATATTCCCTCTTTGCATATTTAGTGTACAAGAATGTAAAAAGAAAAGTTGGCTTTATTGATCATCTTGAATTCCAACATTTTGTATTAAGTTTATAGAAAGAATAATGAGGAATTGGATGGCAAGAATAATGAGATGATAATTTAAATCCTATAATAAACAGTAAGAGAATGATTTTACAGGTTCCTAGTTCATGAGAAAGGTGTGTTAATTTATAATATAAAACAGAAAATACATGTGTCTGTCTGTCGGTCGGTCACAAGAACTCCTCCTAAACGGTGAATCAAAGCGACATGAAATTTGCACATGCCATTCTGGGTGGATTTATAGGTCAACTGTGCTATTTTCAACTTTCAGAATTAATTAATTCTTAAGATATTTAATTAAATAGGGAATATTAGTCGCTGTTAAGCCTAATGTTTAGATATTTTTTGCCAATAACTTCTGAAATATTTACCACACGACAGCTATTTTTAAACCATCTTAAAGAACAGACAATTATCTTTTTAATGATACTAAGTCCATTGCGGTACAATATTTTCTCTAATTGTTATTAGCGTTTCAAAATTTATTTTTTACGCAATTTTAATGATACTTTCTATTCTTATAAAATTAAATTCAAGCCAAGTTACTGTTTCATCAAATACTTCGTTCACGTGCATTTGTCACTGATAAAGCTAATATAAAAAATATTGTTTTCTTTGGAAATTAAGTCCAAAGGAGACTTTGCACAAAGATGACTTATATAGAGCAAAACTTCGATTAACCGTCATCATCCGGGCCGGGGTGATAACCTAATATACGGGTAATAGATATTTCTCAATAGATATCCTCAATAAAATCCTTTAAAAGTGAATAATATATACATATTGGGTTTAATTTTACAAAACGATCAATATAAACCTCAATAAAAGAGTAGTAATGTACGTAAATGTACTGCAATACTATAAATTAACGTTTAAAAACCTACATTACTTTTTTGAGACGATGACATATAAAAGATATTGACGGTTAAACGAATGACGTTTAATCAAATTTTAATGCACCGTCATAAAAAGCACAAAACTTTCTTCTTAATGATCTGAATATAAATGGTATACGTTCGTTCCCCCAATTTTAATAAACATTTCGAAATTCATTTCAAACACAATTTGTAACAATGTTTTCTATTATTATAATTAAATTGAAATCAATTTATTGTTTTATCAAATCTTCCATGCCCTTATATTTATCACTATTAAAGTTATGATAAAAAATATTGCTTTCTTTGAATATTAATAGAAAGACAGACTCTTTATTTGTGCTTTTATTTCGTCTCTTTTACTATGTGTGCACCACAATCCAATGGCGTCAATTACACTCAATACGCGATGTTCATTTAATTTCACAAATTTTTATATGATTCTAATGAGTGTGTAAAATCTTTCTAGAATGTTAATTCCGGTTCCTACCGAAGGGAGCGGTCTAAGGAGAAAAAAAAGAGAACACAATGCGGTGTTTTTGCGGTCAGTCACACAAACACTAAAGTGAATTGTTGTCCGGATAACGGCAATAAAAACCAAAATATAAAAGAGCTACTGTTGTCGCCGTAGCAATGATGGAGAGAGAGAATTGGAGCACCAAGGACTGCTAGATTCCTACCAGGTGGTTCAAACTAGGGAGGCAGAAAAGAAGAACTGGTGTTTAACTGCTAGCGTAGGGGATGAGACACCGCGAGTGTGGACGAACGAAAATTAATTAAAGCCACTGCTGAGAATAACCGTTTTAGTGCGTTGAAAGTGTTATAAATACTTAGACTTGAAAATATTTTTTATCCCGAGCAACGCCGGGTATATCACCCTGTTAATTATAAATATGTCAAACATTTTACATACTAGTAGCCAATTGTTTTATTGTTTCATATATTTGGACTTATAAAGCACGATGTTTAATTTAAAAATTATTTGAAAATTATTTATATTATAATTAATATTGAAGGTTTTATATAAAGATAAGAATATTTATTTTAAAATGTTATTGTTGAATTTTTCAGAGGATTACTTAGAATTTTTTGAAGAAAAGTATACCTTTACGCTGAATAGCAATTATAAATCTATAATTTCAATAAATTAATCAATGACCATTTAGTTATTACTTCAATCGCTCCCTTATGCAGGCAGAAATATTCAAATGCAAAGCATCGTAAGGTGCTGAAAGGAAGTTGCGAAATTTTAATTTAAGCTCGAACATGACTGCCGACACGAGGCAGCTTTTACCCACTATCCGCGTTGTTTACAAAACGTTATTCTTTAGCGGGCTTGTCTCCGCGCGATTTCGGGATCCGAGCCAATCCATATTCCCCTGACCCAGTTGGCAACGGCAAGGTTGTTTCGGCCTGTTAAACATTCGTTTACAGTTAAGATTTATAGCTCTGGTTAACAGAAGAATGCACGTTAAGTTGCGTAAGTGTTGAGCGGCTAAAACCTAAAGCTTGCATTTGGAAAAAGAGAAAGAGATACAGTGTCCTGTAACTAAAAATATGAAGATGAAACTATGTTTTATCATAACATATTCAACATATTTGCAATAACATAAAAAATCAGATGAACAATATAACCTCGCCTTCGGTTGGTAAAACGAAACGCCCTTTTGCTTTCTTTTTTTCTTACTTTCTCGTATAAGAAGTATACAAAGTATTGTAATCGTCAAAAAATTCGAACTCTGTATTTTGATGAATCTTCACGTTTTAGACCTCCCTGACTCCGAAAAACACAATTTTGGAATTATGTCTGTCTGTGAACACGATAACACGAAAACTATTAGAGCTAGAGAGATGAAATTTATTATGTGATCTTTACACATAATTTTTACATTTCTATCTGTTAGGAAATTTTGCATTTTAAGCTACGAAGCTTGCATTTTTTATAAATTGTATCTCGTACCTTTACTCTAAGATTCGAAGCATTCTTTCTTTAAGATTTTTACGTCATTTCTTTGAGCTAGTCACTTCACTTGCATATATATTAGCAGCTATTTAATCGGAATCGTATGACGTTGTCTATTCGATAGACAACGTCATACGATATGTAGATCTACTGATTATTGATATGTAGATAGATGTAGCTGATATGTAGATCTACTGGTTATTAGCAGAGTATATATGCTTGTTTCTACTATATATTTTTTGGTACGGTCTGTAGGTCCTCTAAGCATTCTCTCCTCGGAGAGACTTCAGTGCCCTGTAAGCTGTTGCTGGTACTGTACCTATAAGATGTAGGACAAGTATCAACCCTGTAAAATGGAAATGTGTAATCTGTAAATATGTTCTTAAATGTGGTCGTCCAAATAAATGTCTCTTTTAACTTATATGTTTCGTCATTCCTGAAATAATAAGAAACGCTCTATCTCATAGAAGTTCCACTGCAAGAAGCCAGGATGCTTTTAGCTTATTATCCAGCAGCTCTTCATAACCAGTGTTATTCAAGCTGTCTGTCTCTACTACAAGGATTATAGTTTTTACGAATCTAAATAAGAATGAGACTAACAAGTGATATTGGCAAACTCGCTTCCTGTGCCTAACACTATCAAATTGTGGACAATATTCGTCTACGGGAAGTCTGTCTGACCGCGTTCATTCGAACACTATAACTCAAAAACTTAAATAGCTATGTGGATAAAATTTGGTACACACTTTTATCATCAGGAATGTAGGCCCGTATCAAATTTTAGGCCAAATCCGTCAAAGAGTTAACTGTCTGTCGATCTGTATAATAATATACTTGTGAACACAATAGCTCCTTAACACAATGACTTAGATAAATGAAATTTTGTATGTGGCCTTCTAACCTTAATTGTAGATTTGTATCCAATTTTTGTTTCAATCGGTTAAACAAAAGGCGTCCAAATTGCATATTCAATTTTCTTACTATGACGCAAGGCCATTTTGTGTCTTGGTAAGCGTTTGGCGAAACTCGTGACCTTCTCGCGCACTGAAGGAAACTCTTAGATAGTCATTGCATTCTGGGTTACAGTAGAATCGACTCCACGCGGGAGAAGTGGAAATGACACCTTTTTTGGGAAGTATACGAGAAAGTTTAGGGAAGATCACTCCTGTTGGTTTAATAAAGTAGTCGTTGAATTCATTTAGAAATTTCGTAAAAGCAAAGTACAGTTATTTTTTATGGAAAATCGTCCGCAAGTTTATATTTCATCCACATATCAACAATGGAATTCGATTTATTCACGTGAAATAAATAAGAACAGATCCCGTAAAATTCAGAACGGCATCTGTTGCTCAAACTTTTTTCTTGCAGATTAGGTTTGCATTTCCTTCTTTACTGATAAATTTTTGAAGTTTAAAATAAACTCCCAAATTATAGTGTGTATCATTTAATTTTTAAAATATTAGGTACTTATTAGATACAAAAAATAAGTATTCTTATCTTGCAACGTTTGGGTGGTTATCGTGTGGTGTATTTTGTGAACACTCTTGACGAGTAATGAGGTAACTTCGTGAACGGTGGATAGCCGCCATGTGTTCCACCTTTTAAAACAATTTTTCTAGTAACTTGTTCATTATTTTATTTCAAAAACTGTTTTAACGAACACTTGAACTTATCTTACATGTTACAAAATATAACACCATACAATAATTAAGTGGGAATATGTTGAAAATATTTTTTGAAGATTTGATTTTTCTGATTTTGATATATTCTTTTAGTTTTAGAGAATTGAAATGAATTTCGAGTTGATTTTTGATGTAGAGTTTATCTTTAGGACGCAATATATATATTTAAAATAAAATCATCTTCGTAGCTATGATTTACAGAAATGTCACAGTTGTGGTTTGCATCTAGATTTAAATCTTGTATTGACGTCAACTCTTGAAACATACAAATACTTGATGTTATTTTTCACAACTATTATGTATCCGACTAGCTTGTGCAGGACTCCGAATGAGGAGCTCATATTGAAAACAAAATAAACCTTAATAAAACATAACAAAGGATTTGAAATAAAGTTAAAGTAAAAAATGCAAGATGTCGACATTGCACAAATGAGAAAAAAGAGAAATATAATGATGACGCACAAAAGCTTTTGTATTGCTCCTGTTTCAGCGCAGGCGCGAGAGGAAAGACGCAAGCAGAAATGAAGTGCTGTTGCCACACAGTGTTTGTCTCACTGCGCATCTAAGGTTATCTGCCAATAGTTGGCCGTGCATTCATAAATTCTGTATCTCTTAAGTTTATTTGAAAAACCAAGATTTCTTGACATGAAATATTGACGAACACGGAATGTCGCTTCCCGGCAATATTAATCTTATAGTTGGGAAGAGACATTTACAGATGTTCTTACTGGCGACAAACCGAAGATGCTCAAAAATGCTAGAATTTTCGCGATATCTCTCATAGGAGCCGAGATCCAGATTTCTCCAGAGATTTCCATGCGACGACCCGCCCTGTCAGGAAGGCTATAAATACGTGGCAGTACGGATAGACTGGGAACGCGTTGATCAACTGGATAGTCTTTGGAGCGCGAACGCCTTTGGAATCTCTCTTTGGAGTTTTATCCGCAGTGCGAGCTAGTAAGCTGGTAGAAGCCGAGCTGTATTGTGCTGTTACAGTTATTATTGGTGATTTGCTGTCTGTTGCATTGCTAACTTGTGCAAGTGCTGTTATTCCTGTTACCTGTCGTTTTCCATTATTCTGCTTGTTGGACTGTTCTCACAGTACACATACCGGAAGATTTTCGTAACAATGCATTTAACTTTCTTTAAAATTCAACACTTAAACAAAAAAGGAATTACACAAACTTCAAAGCACAGTAAAATAAAAATGGATGTAATACAAATGTGTTAAAAAACATTATTATTTAAGAGTAATTTCTGAGGGCGAAAATTTACTTTGTTTTGCTGACATAACGCATCTCAATTCAGGCTGAAAATTATTAAAAATTCTATCATTGACAGTATCGTTAGTTTTCATTGACATCTGAATAATTATCCGAAGGGTACTCTTGAAATAACGTGAGTACTTGAAAAACTGAAAGGTCTTTTCTGTTGGGGTAATTTCACCGTCATCCTATTTAACCACTCATTTATTGATACGGACCCATCTGAGTGAGTGGCGACTCGTCATCTCAGAAACAAGCAGTGCTGCAAAAGTTGTATAGGCCTAAGTTGTAGGAAATTTTGTGCTGATTATTTTGATATATAATGATGATATACCAAAAATTGATAGTTTCTGAGTTATAAGTAAAAAGTGGAAGAAATTGTTTTCGTGTTTTTTGGATATAACTAAAATTCCAACAAAAACTTTTTGGTGGCAAACCTCAGATTCATATTAAGCACGCAAAAAAATATAAAGCAGCAAAAAATTACAACTTCTCCAGAATTTCATTTTAAAAAAACTACTTATTTATACTACTGAGAAAATGCGGAAAAAGCCAAATGAGGAAGTCGCGCCAAACGAGAGTTGGGAAAAACGCAACTCAAATGCATGTAATTTCATACGGAGAAAAGGTTACTTTTTCTCCCGATTGAGAGTTCCGCGTTGCTCAGTGTGCTAATTTTGATCCTTTGGAGGGGCAAACTCTCTGCAGCTCTGGTGTGTCTCTTTCTTAATTCTTGATTGATTTTGAATCCTCGTTTTACATTTCTTATTACTTTTCGCCATTTTCGTTGATCATTGATCTCTCAAAGTGTAAAAGTAAGCCAATTAGAGTGAAAAAAGGGAATACAAGCTTTTAAAACAATTTCAGGGCGGACTGCAGCTCTGCAGTTCAAATGGACGAGCCGCCACTGGCCACCTTGCATGGTGTTGCGCACACTCGTAGCTCAGACACCTAGTGGAATTGTCTGAACAAGGGCGTGTATTTTTATCTATCTTTTACAATTGAGGAGCTTTTTACCAAAAGTGAATTTATCCACTTTTTCCTGAATTGCGTTGTTTTTTAACAATTTTGTAATCTTAGTACCCGATTGTACAAGGGTACAGTCTCATTTTGTCAGAAAATTTATCTTTTCCCCTTTGTAGAGCTTCCTAAAGTTTTTAATTTTTTGCAAAACTAAGCATACCCACTTCTAAAAAAAAATTCATCATTTTACAATATATTTTTTAACAAAAATGAACATATCCATCATCCCATTGTGTCTCATTAGGTTTATTTTTTTTCAAAACTTAACATATCCAAGCGATCTTCAAGAGATCTGAAAATGCTAAATATCTCGTTTTAGTTCGCCTTTTCCTTACAAGATATCGTTTCGAGTCTCTCAGTAGGTTTCAGATAACAGTTAAGCAATAAAAGATGGCACTACTTTTGCTCCGCACCACTCCCATGTCTAACGCACTTGGGAAGAAGGTTATTCCTCATGTCTAACGCACTTGGGAAGAAGGTTATTCCTCATGTTTAACGCACTTGGAAAGAAGGACCGGAAAGTACCTCCGGGCGGGTTCGCGGCCAGAACCCACTTTCCTCAGCACTGTCCTTGCCACCTGGCTGCTTCGAGGCTTTCAGCCACTACTCTTTTCAGTTTTAAATACTGCATGAAGATCAGTGGAACAGACCATAAAACCATAGTAGATTTCATATTCTTTGTAGACAACAGATTCCTTTAAAATTGTCAAATCTTTCAATAAACCTCATCTAGTTGTAATGTTTTGTATAGCTTTTTAACGAATTTCGGCATGAAAATCTTCAGATCCATAAATGAAGAATGATATCGCCCTAAATAAACAGTTTACATCACCTACAATAGGTATTTTACAATATTTTCGACACGCCATTGTGATGGAACTGTTGGGATCTATATAGTTAAAATAATAAGGTTAAACCTTCAGACAGTTCGCCAGCCCCAACCACTCGACGGATTTTGATAATTTTTATTTCATATGAAAGCTTATGACGTCTAAATATGTCATCAAGGGTCTTACGTCCCCATCACCCTCCATTTTCGAACGAAATGAAAAAAACATTTCTCCAGCATACATCCTCTATATGCTTAATATGGTAAAACTTTCAGACAGTTCGCCAGTTCCAACCACCCTACGTATTTCGACAATTCTTTTTTTCATTTGAAAGGTCATGACATCTAGATATGTTATCAAGGGTCACCTTTCCCCCACCACCCCAATATTGAACGAAATCGAAAAAACATATTGAGAATGCACGGTGGAGAAATGTTTTTTCGATTTCGTTCGAATATTGGGGTGGTGGGGGAAAGGTGTCCCTTGATAACATATCTAGATGTCATGACCTTTCAAGTGAAAAAATAATTGTCAAAATCCGTCAGGTGTTTAGGGCTGGGGAATTTCTACAAGGTTTACCCATGGACAATGTACAGAGGATAAGTAGTTTTTCGATCGAAAATGAGGGGGGGGGGGGCAGTCGTCCTTGATGACATATATAGATATCACAATCTTTGAAATGAAAAAAGAATTGTCGAAATATGTCGAGTGGTTGAGGCTTGAGGACTTGGTGAAGGTTTTCTCACCAAATTATTTTAAATGTATAGATTTATTAGATACAATCCTTTGTTAATTCGGATATAACAGCCATTATAGCTAAAATGTTATTGCTTTAAAAACGAGGCCCCTAAGAATGTGAAGGAAGTCTTGATAATATTACCCTGCTCGTGGCTATAGTCTTTTATCTGCAGGCAGAGCTTTCTGTCGAATGGAAAAGCAGTTAAAAAAATTGCTACCGTTATAAACAATGAAGAATACAACAGTGTTTTTTGAAGACTTCGGAACCTTCATCGGCTAGGAGAAGATTGGCTAGTGTACGATTTAAAAAAGGTTTCGGATGCAACAACAACCAGCGGGAGTGCTCTCCCCTAAACTTTCTCGTATACTTCCCAAAAAGGGGCAGTTTCCCCTTCCCCGCGTGGCTAAAAAAATTCGAACCTATTGTTACCCAGAATCCAATGACTATCAGGAGGTTTTTCATCATAGTGATTGAAAAATATGTAGGCAAAGAATGAAATTCAAAGAGATGCATAAAGATTTTCCTCTCTTACCGGCTCAAGGACAAACTGACGTAATTCGCTACTCCGTAATGAAATTCCTCTCCGTTCTTTCAGTACGCATGCGCGTGGAGATAAGGATTCTCTTCAAAAGTAAATTATACGTACCGACAGACAGTCTACCCTTTGACGGATTTGGCCCAAAATTTTATACGGACCTACATTCATGACGATAAAACTGTGTATAAAATTTTATCCATCTGGCTTTTCAAGTTTTTGAGTTATAGTGTTCGCATGACCTTGAACATACAGACAGACTTCCCGTAGACGGATTTTGTCCAAAATTTGATAGAAACCTACAAATTATGTTTAAAGACCACATACAGAATTTCATCCCCGTAGCTCTAATAGTTTTCGAGTTATCGTGTTCACAGGCAGACATAATTCCAAAATTGTGTTTTTCTGACTCAGGGAGGTCTAAAACGAGATTCGTCAAAATCTCGAGTTCGAATTTTTTGACGATTTCAATACTTTCTTTTTGTATATTTCGTATACGAGAAAGTAAAAAAACAACGAAGTTCCTGGTATACGTTGGAGTGCGAACATTTTTATGAAGGGGTACTGGAATCGAAAGGGTGAAGTCGATACCAAAATCAGAAGCTCATCTCACTACAGATTCGATAGTGGTCAGGAGTTTACAAGTTTAGTAAAAAACCGAATTACAACTTATTTCAGAGAAAACTGGGCAACATTTCCGGAACTGAAATGGTTCCAAATACATTCAATGGTTTTTCGGAAGGTGACATTCTCAATGAGAATTTTGTAAAATGCAACTGCCAAGATAAAGACTATGGTTTGAAATACCATCTTTAAGTTTAAAAGATTTCTTTTCTAAATTTTCATTTTCATTGGACTTTTGAAAATAATTTCTTTTTGTTCCAAGTTTTTTGGTGTTTTTTCAAAACTAGATATATCCAATATTTTATATCAAATGTAAGCATATTAGCTGTAACTGCCCCCCAAAAAAAATTATCTGTCGATTTCCTTTGTATCATAGACCGTGACCTTTTAAAAGAATAGTTGATCAAAAATCAAAGCACAGAAAAAATTAATTAGGAAGTTATCAGTTTTTTGTGCTTCCT
>BGPR01004761.1:87917-105710 GCA_013235015.1 Araneus ventricosus
ACCTAATCACGGAACTTCGAATTTCTTGATTGCAGGCAATCTTAACCTCAATGCATATATGTTGTAACAATACATCACAGTAGTCTTTTATTTTTCTTATGAAAAAACTTAGCCATTGTAAATGGGAACTTTAATTAATTACCGAAATACGATTAAAAAGTCTTAAAAACGCAATTACTAAAATATGCTTTCACTTTTTGTTCTCTCATAAATCTTCCCTTTTGGAAACAATGGCTGCCTTTTTCAAACGAGAAACTGATGCACAGAGAATGTCTTGTTTGCACACAGGAAGTTATTCCGGAGCTTCTTGAATGACCTTTGTTTGAAGAAATTCAAGATCTTTATAGTAGAAAGGAGAGCTCTGGAGAAAAAAATGCTTCAACGTGATGCTATAGGAACGAAATGCGCTTTACAAATTACTCTTCACTTCTTGGCACTTGATGGAGTCGTTATTCAGAAGCCTTTTTTCTGAGTCCTACTGCGCGCAAATATATAGTAGAAGAAGTGGTGAGCCAAGACAATCAAATAATAATCATGCTTTAATTAGGAAATAACAACTAACCCATTTCTTAATGCGTCATCATCCGCAGGCGGTAAATGAAGTCGAAGGAAAAAGATTTTCATATGTCGTTCGACGATGTTTTTCTCAATAGCATATAAGCTCACAGTATGTAATTTCAGCACAAAGTTATTTTAATCATGACAATCAGCTACCATTCTTTAAATTTCTCCTCAAGTGGAAAACATCAATTTATTTATATTTTTTATCAGCACTCTGGCTGCCATCAACATTTTGTAAATTGATTTAATAACGTTTTCAGGATGTATCCTATTGGTAACAACAGGCATTAGAGCTTCAGTCTTATTTTCAATATTTTAGAAGACAAAATTGGTACGTTGCTTAAAGGTAACACTGAGCTTTTAAGGGTTAAGAATGTATTTATTTTTTTGGCGTAGTGGTGGTTGTTTCCCTAATTCCACTTGATCTGGCATATTCAGCTTAGTCCATGAGTCAAGGACTCGTGATAAAGGAGAATGCGGCAACGTATGCTGGTCACACAGATTGTTGGTTGTCTGCTTCACCTTGAAGCACCTAAGTAGAAGTTTGATTTAGCTCCTATATTCTGGGGTAGGATGTCTTCCTACAGGACCATCAGTAGAAACCGGTCCACATGTGCGTGCCACTTCGAGGAAATCCAGGACAATCTCCAGCGGAGAGCGATTCGTTTCTAAACTGCACATCGGACTACGGGTTTTTTAATACTGCAGGTTACTGACATATTTGTTATTTTCTCAACTTGAATAGTAAAAAAAATGCACAGGAGGATGGAATATCCCATACGCAAATTTGAAGCAATTTGCAACTAATCTTGTTTTGATGGAATTTATCGAGAAAAATTTTATGCATATCTTTAAATTTCCTGTTACTTGCCCGCTTGGCCACGTTTAATGAATTTTCCGTTTCTTGTTCTACTGTAACTATCATACTTCCATATTCAGATGAGATTTATTTACGGACTGCTTTTGAAAAAATTAGTGAACTTTGACACCAACTTATTTGAGATCTAGTGGTTTGCTCAAACTGTTCTAACATTTGAATCCATCTGTTCAGTCGATACTTAGTTCATTTCGATAGCTTAAAACATTGAGAAAATCTTAGACGCAACATGTCTCACTCGACCAAGTATCAGAACCTCCCGTACCCATGCACAGAATATTCAATTCAGCAAACGCAATAAACCTTCTCACAGAATGGTGTAAATAAAACTGAACTTTTTGAAAATTATTTTTTTATTCATGAAATTTTAAAAGAAAGGCAACGAAGTTCCTTTTAATCCCTATTTGGAAAAGGAAAAATGTAAGAAGGAATCCGGCTTGTAAACTTCTCCAAGGGTCACCCGCAGGAAGAGATCCAGAACTGGATCCTTTTTCCAAAAAAAATTCCCAGTTCTGAATCCCTGCTTGCAGGTGACCCTTGAAGAAGTCTGCAAGCCGGATTCCTTTTTACATGTTTCCTTCTTGAAATAGGATTAAAGGGGAACTTCGTTGTCTTTCTTTTAAAATTGTTTTCCATTTGTATTTCAGATAGGTGAGGCATTCTTAGTTGAATGATCATTCTTTTTCCAAGAGATAGGTCCTGCTACATGTACAGTCAATGGTGTACGCTATGAATCTCCTTTGCGCAACCACGTTATTTCAGCACATTAACAGTGTGCGTGTGTCCTCCGCACATTGTAAATCCTGTTAAGCGGCTGCTCAGTATGCATTTCGGAAATGATAGAACACCAGCCGTCATTTTCCAAATAACTGGCCGCCAAGATCACCGGATCTTAATCCTTGTGATTTCTGGCTGTCGGGTTATCTGAAACATGTTGTGTTCAGTGGTCCTATTGCAAACTTAGGAGAATTGAAAATACGCATTGGGCAACACAATCACAACATCGGCACACATACACTCCGATCTGTTTCTCGGTTTGAATTTGTGGCAGAAAACGGAGGACAACCTATTGAACATTTCATGAGGAAGTATCGCGACAGTTAAAAACCAATGTCATTGTTGGTTTTTCTCCGGTTTTTGGCCTCAGAACAATTTAAAACTGATTTCATAATTGCTTTTTCTGCAGTTTTTGGCCTTAGGACAATTAAAAACCGATTTCAATATTCAAAATTTGAAATGGCATCACCTTGTTGTGGTGGATGGACTTTCAACTAAGAGTGCCACAACTGCCGAATGAATTGCAGGTAATTGTTTTATTCATTGATTTTTTTCAGTAAAAAAAACCGTTACAGTCATGTGCATTGAACTGTACAGTTGATTTAACCTGCAACTCACGGAATTGGTAAATTGGAACTCATTGGGTAGCGAATGCCACTGGTGCCCAAACCTATATACATCTTATGACGTGTAAAGCGCCATCTATTGCCAAAATTTTCAAGTTTTTTTTTTTTCTTCTGCCATACTTTTTCCCCCTTCTTCGAGTATATTCAGGGCAAATTTCAGGTCATTCTGACCAGTGGTTCTTTTTTTAAAGCTTTTTGAAAGTTGAACTTTAATTATAATCAATCTGTAGATTCAGATGTTTGTAACCTTAATGTTTTAACCATCTTCCCGCCACCGCCTACCAGTGGGTTATTACTTTTATTAATCTGAAATATCAATCAAATTTTTTAGGGTAAATAGATCATATATTCGGGAGAATAGAGCGCTGTTTCAAAGAGGTATATTTCAATTTTTTCTTGTGTACTTCTCGTAAAATAACAAAAACCAGCAGGAGTGGCTTCCCAAAAACTTTCTCTCATACAAATAACAAGGGTAAGGGAAAAAATACACCACACGCCAGGAAACGTGCCGTCTTCCATAAGGGGGTGAAAACGTACGGTATTCCCTAAGGTAGAGAAAACACTTGCTCCAGCGTTCGGGCCTTTTTTTGCGTCGTAGAATGAAGAAAATAACCGAATATGCAATTTTAACGCCTTTTTTTTAACCGATTTAAACGAAAATTAGAGTCAAATCTACAATTGGGGTTTCAAGACGACATGCGAAATTTCATTTATCTAAGTAATTTCGTTAAGAAGTTATGGCGTTCAAAAGTATGCGATTATACAGACCGACAGACGGTCAACCCATCGACGGATTTGGCCCAAAATTTTATACGGACATACATTTCTGATGAAAAAACTGTGTACCATCTGTGTTTTACTACTGTACTACTGTGTTCTATCCATCTAACTATTTAAGTTTCTGAGTTATAAAGTTCACATGAACGCGGACAGACAGACTTTTCGTAGACGGATTTTGTCCACAATTTGATAGAAATCTACAAATTATGTATAAAGATCACATACCAAATTTCATCCCCGTAGCTCTAATAGTTTTCGAGTTATCGTATTCACAGACAGCAGGAATGGCGCTAGAGTTTGCCAGACGGGGGGCCGATTCGCCCGACAGGGGGGCACGATCTCCCTGACAGGGGGGACGAGTGTAATGAAATTGGTCTCAAATTTTCGCCAGATTATTATTTATCAACTACAGTTGAATATCCCGTACAAAAATTTTCCCCGACGGGATACAAAATTTTTCCCCGACGGAGGGCGCACAGCATACCCGACAAGGGGGTCCCCCTCTGGCGCCACCCGTGACAGACAGACAGACATAATTCCAAATTTGTGTTTTTCGGACTCAGGAGATCAAAAACGTGGAGATTCGTCAAATCTCGAGTTCGAATTTTTTGACGATTACTTTACTTTCTCTTAGTATACTTCGTATACGAGAAAGTAAAAACAGCGCTGGAACGGCGTACTTGGTCCACTACATCCCTGTTGCCTATGGACGATCCGCCCCTGAATCCGGAAGTCGCACAACGCAAATATTCTTCTCAACCCTTCCCCAGAGAAGCGTGCTCTGCGCCCGGTTTCGCCTCTCGTGTTTATAAACCGTGAAAACGCACCGAAAATAAACCTCCTTCTATTCTCAGCTCCTCCCGCACTCATAACCGAATCGAATGTCGCTCGCTCAGCAGTCCCCGGCGTCTTTTGGTGGGTGGAGGAGACAGACTGGAACCGGGGGCTTTGCCCTGGGAAAGAATCCGAGAGAATTCCGTCTGGCCAAGCCTCTGTTTGTTATTCAAATTTCGGATCCCTCTCTGACGGGAATTTAACGGGTGATTTTGGCAACTCTTCCTGCTGCTACAGTGTTAGCGTTTCGCGAATAACTAATGAAGCTCCTGCGATGTGTCTTAATAAATAATTCAACTGCATTACGCGCTGAAATGTCTGGGAATACAAAGTATTACATTCAGTGGAGAAGTCGCAAACTAACCAGTGCCAGAACGTTTTAACGTAGGTACAAAAAACTGTGATGTTTTAAGAGTGTTTTCGCAATGTTTCTTACTTATTTCTTATTAAAAAAATAAGCTGACTACGGTACGGCGTTCCGGCTCCACTCTTGTTTAAAAAGCTGAGTGATTAACATTCTAAGCGGCCTAACCGGCTTTTTCCTTTTTTCATGTTAGATCAGTAATGCGAAAACTATTTTTAATTCCGACCCCCTCACTTTGTGTAAAATTTCTCGTGACCCCCAAAGGAGTCACAACCACGATTTTTTAAAGAAAAGCCGTATATTTTTTATTTTAAATTAAATTTCTTTGAATTCAGAGACCCACAAAAATGTTTTTCGAGATCTCCAGAGGGGTAACAACCACGATTTTTTAAAGAAAAGGTGATATATTTTTGATTTTAAATTAAATTTCTTTGAATTCAGAGACCCCTAGGGGGGTCGCGATCCACGATCTGTGCACCACTGTGTTAGATTCAAAAAAGTTAATTCATGTTCATGTGCATATTTTCATAAAATTCGACGAATAAAATATGCTTAAAATTTTATAGATTTTATTTGATACAAAAAGTTGAGTTTATTCACTTAAAAAGCCAATTTTTCTTACCTTAAATCTATTAGATAAAAATATGCGCGCGCTGAGATGTTTAAAACAAATATAAAGATGAAATAATATAAAGATGATAAATGATGAAATGGGATGAATAGGATTAGGATGATGAAATAATATAAAAAAATAATATAAAGAAATTAATTTAAAGATGAATAACTAATATAAGATGAAACTAGTGGACATAAGAAAACAAATCCGAGTGGTATGTAATTCAGAATATGGAGGATCGAATAATCTAGAGTTCTAGAACATCAACCCGAGAAAAGAGGTGAACAAACCCTATCATAGACATAGTTCATTTGCCATTGTATAATCAGTCATGAGGGATATTTATTACGAATTTTAGATGGAAGACAGATACTAAAAATAAAAAGTTTTTAAAAATACAGTTTTTTTTAACGTACTACAAAGTAGAAAATAATTTTTTTTATCAGAAATAACAATTTTGAAATAAAGAATTCGACCGAAATGAGTCCCTTCCTGAAAGGATATCCTTGGTATGATAAAAATTTCAGATCATGTGGATTGAAAAAACAGTATTGCTCTCCGTCTGAAGCAATTCTATATTGCAGAAAAGAAATTTAATACGTTGTAAAAAATAAAAATTAAAAAAATCTATGCTTAAATGAAAACGAGTTGAATGAAATTTAATATCCCACTTGACGCTAATGAGTGAGACAGCTGAACTGCAGTAAGAACTCAAGAACTCTGCATGTTGTCAAAACATTAAAACGAGAACGAAACAAGTCCAACTGCCATTCCTATTTCCGTAAACATTTTAGATTAGAGTGTGCTTAGCATCTTGACCAACTTATAGAACTATTAAGCAAAATACTAGACGCGGCTTTCGGCGATTGAATTAAGTTAACAGTTTTAACGTTCTTGCCATGATAACGCAGTTGAGAACGGCTACAGTTCGAATAATAAATGGATAGATTATTAGATAATGGATAGCTTATTAGATAATAAATAATAAATTATTAGCTTAGAGTATATCTATTAGCTTAGAGTATACTTGGATAGCATCTTGATTAACTTCATACAACTATTAAGCAAACTGCGAGACGCAGCTTTCAGCGATTAAATCACGTGAATAGTTTTAACGTTCTTGCCATGATAATGCAGTTGAAAACGACTACAGTTCGAATAATAAATGGATAGATTATTAGATAATGGATAGATTATTAGATAATGGATAGCTTATTAGATAATGGATAGATTATTAGATAATGGATAGCTTATTAGATAATGGATAGATTTTTAGATAATGGATAGCTTATTGGATAATAAATAATAAATTATTAGCTTAGAGTATATCTATTAGCTTAGAGTATACTTGGATAGCATCTTGATTAACTTCATACAACTATTAAGCAAACTGCGAGACGCAGCTTTCAGCAATTAAATCACGTGAATAGTTTTAACGTTCTTGCTATGATAATGCAGTTGAAAACGACTACAGTTCGAATAATAAATGGATAGATTATTAGATAATGGATAGATTATTAGATAATGGATAGCTTATTAGATAATGGATAGCTTATTGGATAATAAATAATAAATGATTAGCTTAGAGTATGGTTAGCATCTTGATCAACTTCATACAACTGTTAATCAAAATACGAGGCGCGGATTTCAAATATTAAATCACGTGAACAGTTTTAACATTCTTGCCATGACAATGCAGTTGAGAACGGCTACAGTTCGAATAATAAATGGAAAGCTTATTAGATAATGGATAGCTTATTGGATAATGAATAATAAATTATCTTAGAATAGGCTTGTTATCTTGATACACTTCAAGCAAATGCTAAGCAAAAAGCGAGACGTTGCCTTCAGCGATTCAATCACGTGAGCAATTTTAATGTCACTCCCTTGATAATGCAGTTGAAAACGAATAAGTTACACATAATAAATGGATAGCTTATGGATAACATATGGATTATTAGATAATAAATAATAAATGATTAGCTCCGAATATGTTTGCTATCTGGATCGACTTAAAGCAACCGTTAAGTAAAATGCTAGATGTGGCATTCAGCGGTAACATCACATGAGCAAGTCTGATGTTGCCATGACAATGCAGCTGAGAATTATAATGCAAATAATAAGTGGATAAATCACAAGATGTGGTAATTTGTCCTCTAAAACTTTACTGACTTTCATTGCCATAAATTCTCTGTTCCCAACTGTTTTATAAAGGAAATTAACTTATTTTTAAACAAAGAATATCTTAAAGATAGTGTAATATAATAATATGAGAGCGGAATGGAAGAAAGAAAAATATCAAGAATTTATGAAAACGAACTCATTTCCATACATAAATAAAGTTAACTCCAACCGGGGATTCCGTATCATAAGAGACGAAACAAAATGGTTGGGACAAAGTATGCTACATTTTATTATTATTGATGTTTTAAAATAATGTAAAACGCAAGTAATTTTTTAAGTGATATACAACAAATGTGCGTATATGAAAGCAAATAAAATTAGTTAATTATTATGATGATGATTTTGACAGATTATCTTAATTCCAATTTCATGAATAAATCTATATCATTTCGTATGTGATTAATTTGTTTGTAAATCGCATAACTAGGCTCATCTAGAAACTAAGTAAAGAAATTTTCCTTCTCCATATAATCAGAATATGAAGATGGGAATTTCTTTTGCAAAATATCGACGAGATTAATGATTGTCCAAGGGAAAGAAACTAATTCTTATCTAAGAATTAATTTCATTCTGAAAGGAAATATTTCTGCTTCCCCTACCTTCCAATATCTGTGAACTCATACAACAATTCTTTAATTGTTTTACGAGTTCACAGCGGCCTCACTCCAGATTAATAAGTCACAAATGTCAGCCAGGGGCTTAGCAAGTTAAGGCATGGCATGGTTGACCTTGAATCGGAGAAAGAAGGCCATCGTTCTAACTTCTGAAATACGCTCTTAACAAGTGTTATTCAAAAACGTTAGACAGATGCCCGCTTTAATCCTATGTTAGTCGCAATAGCTAATAGATAGGCATGCAATCTGCACATAATATCTGCTTTTAACGCGTTTACAATAGATTAACAGATAATTAAGTTCTTAAAATATTAAAATATTGTACTGTCATCTGGGACATACCAAGTTAACAAAATGTTAAAACCCTAGCTCAACAGGAATTGAGTGAAAAAGGGGTTACAAAATTTTGACTTTACAAGCATGAAGCAGCGGGAGTGCTCTAGCCAAAACTTTCTCGTATCCGCCCTACAACGGGTGTAGAAAAAATACACCAAGCGCCAGTAACATGCGCCATTCCCTAACACAGGTTTTGCGCCAAGAAACACGAACCAACCAACCAACCAACCCTAACACAAGTGGGGAAAAACTCGCGAATCGGTCGCGTCTTTTTTTGTGCCGTATTATGACGAAGAAACCGGATATGCAATTTGGACGTCTTTTTTTCAATCGATTGAAACAAAAATTGGACACAGATCTACAATTAAAGTAAGAAGTGCTCGAGCTAACTTTCAATCTAAGTCATAGAGTTCAGGAGTTATCGTTTTCATAAGTACGCGATAATACAAACCGACAGACAGTCAACCCTTTGAAGGATTGGTTCAAAATTTAATACGGACTTGGATTCCTGATGATAAAACTGTGTTCCAAATTTTATCTATCAAGCTGTTTAATTTTTTGATTTATCGTGTTCGCTTGAACACGAATAGACAGACTTCCAATAGAAGGATTTTGTCCAAATAGAAATCTACAAATTATGTGTAAAGATCACAGACCAATTTTCAGCCCTCTAACTCTAACCGTTTTTGAGTTATCGTGTTCACAGACAGATGTAATTCCAAAATTATGGTTTTCGGACTCGGGGAGGTCTAAAACATGGAGATTCATCAAAATCTTAAGTTTCCTCTTCTTCAAAATCTTCGAATTGTTTGACTATTACAATACCTTGTATACTTCGTTTACGAGAAAGTAAAAAGCTAAGTAAAGATGCTTCTGATATGAAGCTTCTGATAAAGATCTTTAACATTGTAAATTAACTTCTCACAATACATATAAAAAGTATTCACATTAAAACGATGAATCATCGGTATTATTGCTGAAAACACGCTATAGAGTGCAACTTATTCTGAACTTAATTAACCACCCGTTAGTAGCAATATCTTATAGATAAGCAACCTGCATCTATTAGCTGTTTTTGGAATTTTTGCTACAGCATAATCGTTTACGTTCTCATTAGCACTAAAAATTATAAAAACTGGATAAGCATATCATGTAATAGATTTTATATCCTCTAGATACATTGCGATAATTTAAGGATGAAAATTATTGCGACAAACGGAGGGTTGAAAACAAATTGCTCAGTGCGATATGGGCTGGTTGGTAGACATTTTCCTGATTTCCCTCCAAGTGAAACACAAATGTTGGTCATTTGTGTTTGGAAAGGAAGCAACCTATCCTTCCCCTCTATATACTGGAGCTAAATCCTTGTACCCTAGATATGTGGCTTTGTTGCTTGAGGTCGTACTTGGGATTTGTTGTCGCCTGGGGTCCGACCAATCGCACATTTCCCACCGTATCTTCAGCAGTGTATAAGAACGGGTGCACGAGCTGTACTGAGCTCTCCGTCCGTCCACTCACAGGCCTTTGATGTCCAAGTATTTACCGACATTTCACCGGAACGGGCGAGCCACCCTTAGTCCCCTTGAGCAACAGAGTCTTAGCGTTCCCTCTACGAGAGGTGAGACGTTCTTCAGACAACTAACCACGAGCCACTGACTGTGGGAACAGGACTTAATTCAGACTTCTACTTCAGGTGCTTCGAGGTCTTTTCGACCAACAGAAGATGTCATATCTCTAGGGTTACCATACGTCCGGTTCTGAAGCTCACGTCCGGACTAATGTCCGGATTTACGCCAATTAATGCGGCGAGAGAGAAATATGGTTAATTGAGAAAACATAACGTATTCGAAAAAGCTGACGTCATTCTGCCAGTGGAAAATTTCATTGTTTTCATCCATTGTGGATGAGCCCCCTTATCCAGGTCCCAGTTCAAACTGAAAATTAAAAACTTTGGCAATTGTTTTTTTAATTCTGTGTTCCATTACTAAAATTTTAAACTACCGAACGTTATAAAAATTGTATATTCTTTGCATTCTGACGTCTTAAATTTTTTCACCTCCTCAAACTCTGTACTAGAGTAATGAAAGAGGATCGTAGGCAGCATTTAGAATTTTATACTATGCTTTCACCTTTGGGCCCCCCCCCCTTCCAAGACCATTTAGCACGTTGATCGCAATATGAATTAAATACGATTCACACGGCGATCAAATACGATTCATACCTACTGTTTAATCCCTACCTCTACTAATCTAGACCCCTATCTACTACCTACTATTAATCTAGACCCCTATCTACTACCTACTACTAATATCTACCCCTATTTATTACCTACTACTAATATAAACCCCTATCTACTATCCACTACTAATCTAGACCCCTATCTACTACCTACTACTGATCTAGACCCCTACCTACTACCTACTACTAATATAGACCCATATCTACTATCTACTATTAATCTAGACCCTATCTATTACCTACTACTAATCTAGACGTCTATCTATTACCTACTATTAATCTATACCCCTATCTACTACCTACTATTAATCTAGGCCCCTATCTACTACCTACTACTAATCTAGACCCCATCTACTACCTACTACTAATCTAGACCCCTCCTCTACTGTATTTAAGACATAGCAGATAGGGGTTATCTAGTTAGATAGACGGTTCGAATCTCAGACATAAGTCGTGGCGGCTAACGTTATAAACCCCCCCCCCCTCCGGCGTGTCCGAATTTCAACTGAAAAAATTATAGTAACCCTACGTATTTCCCTTTTATCATAAATCCTTGACACATGGCCTTGACTAAATATGCGACACCAAGTGGGATTATAATCACCAACACCAAGTCACTGATTTATGCGCGACGTTTTAATATTTTGACCCATCTACTGTCTTTATTCTGTGTTATAGACAATTTTACATGGTAAGCAGTTTACAGTAAATATAAAATCAAGAATTAATTAAATATAAATAGTAATATTAAAGTATGAATGAAAACTTTAAATATTATCTAGATGCAAATTTAATTAGCAAGTACTGTCAAATATCCCAAAAATATAAACAGCGATCTGCAACAATGCAATGTAATCACTTGAAACTAGTACATTCAAGAGCAACGCTATAAGATACAACAAAAACAAAATTAACTGATTTATCTTAAAGTCCATATAGAAAGTCTGATTAATTTGTTTGAATACTGCAATAAAATTATCTAAAAATGTAGTCAAGAAAATTCTCCTTCACCTAGTGATTGGAATATGAATATTGTTACGAAACTGTAATTGCTGTTTCCTTGCTATGTTAGTCTTGTAGAAAGGAAGATGGATTTACAGAGGTTCCTAATGGAATGGACCCAAACCATGGCGACAAACTTGGCGACCATTTCACGATTTGGGGACTTTAGTAAAAAAGTAAAGGTTCTAGAAGATACAAGAATTATGATCCTATCTCTATTAGCAGCCGACATATAAAGATCTTTCTAGAGAATTCCATTTGACGTCATGTCCTGTCAGAAAGCTATAAATACCCGTTAAACGAGAGAAGTTTCTGGAATCTCTTTGGAGTTCTTTTCTCAGCGCGAGTTGGTCAGCTGTTAGACGCTGAACGTTATTGATAGTGCTGTTTCTGTTGTTATTAGTGATTTTCTGTCTGCTTGTGTTGCTAATTTTTACAAGTGCTATTTTTCTTGTTACCTGTGCTTCGCGTTTTCTGTAATATCCGTGAAATAAACGTCATTTTCCATTATGCAGCTTGTTGTTCCACTAGGGGGCACCACGTGTACGCTGGATAAGTAAGCGGGGTCTCTCTTCCTTGGTGGGTACAAGAATGATTGGAACTTGCCTTCTGCTGGTGATAGTGAGCGCCTCCTATGGAAGGAGTCATGCCGTGGCCGGTGATGTCCATTAGGACTCTGGCCTCAACACTCGAGCTGTCGCAGAGACTGTCACTCAGATGCACCGGACGGATTCGTGCCCGGTTGGGGTGATTTCGATATGAATTATCCAACTTGTTGGACTGCTTTCACCGCACACCCACCGGAAGACTTTCGTAACAATATGATCAGGTTTCTTTGTCAAATATCTAGAAATTAATAATTGATCAAGCGAAGAACCGAAAAGTTAATTCTGCATCCCCAACTAATCTCTGGTAACACAAAAAATGAATAAATAAAAAATGATGATCTGATAACACGGAAATGATGAATACAAAAGCAACTACGTCGGTGATCTTGTTAAAATAGACAACGTAATTTATGATGATGTGGTTTTGGCTATCAGGGAATTGAAATCTCCCATAACTGTTGGTATGGATAGCATTCCTTCTTTTATTATTAAGGGATGAGCAGAGTTTTTCATTTATCCCCTTTTTGTTTTGTTTAACCTGTCGTTGAGAACAAAAGTATTTCCTCATGTCTGGAAGAAAGCAAGGATTATTCCTGTTTTTAAAAAAGGTGATGCACAGGATCGTAAAAATTATCGACCCATTGCTATTTTAAATCCTATGTCTAAGATTTTCGAAAGTATGATCCATAGAAGGTTTTTCCACATAGTTAAAAACCTAATTTCTTCATCTCAACACGGGTTCATATCAAAGCGCTCAGCAACCACTAATTTATTCTCCTTGACAAATAAAATTATTTCTTCATTTGAATCTGGCTCTCAACTTTATGTTATTTACATCGACTTTTCTAAGGCATTTGACTCTATTGGTTTTAAAATTCTTTTAAATAAGTTACATGATATTGGTTTTCATGTAAACCTGACTGATTGGCTTCATTCTTGTGTATGTAATCGGACACTCTATTTTAATAATGCTATTTCTCATGAGTTTACAATTACTTCTGGTGTCCCACAGGGCTCTAATCTTGAACCACTGCTTTTTATTTTATTCATTAATGACCTTACTTGCGTTTTTAAGTACTCTGAGTGTCTTATACTTGCTGACGACTTGAAATTGTTTAGTTCAATACGTTCCAATTTAGATGCTGTTCTTTTACAAAGAGATCTTGATTGCGTTTTTAAGTGGTGCACAGACAAATGATTACATCTGAACACTGAAAAATGTAGTATTCTTAGTTATACTAGAAAAGCTCAGCCTCTGAATCATGTATATAAAATTAACAATCTTGTTTCATCACGCTCAAATTCAGTCACGTATCTTGGTATAATCTTTGACACTAAACTTGATTTTTCCCAACACATTGATTCCCTGGTCTCTAAGGCATATCGTAGACTTGGAATTCTTAAACGCAAAAATAGGGAGTTTTACAATGAACTTGCCCTGAAGGTTTTGTTCTACGCTCATGTTCGATCCAATCTGGAATATTGTGGTATTATTTGGGTTCCCAATTACCGAAACAAAATTGAAATTATTGAGCGAATACAAACCAATTTCTTGCGATATTTACTTTACAAGAAAAATGGATTTTGCTTGCAAGATATCTACGAAATATCTTTAATACGCCTAGTGTGTTCCAGACTTTTTTGCGTTCTCTTCTTTTACAAAGTTATTAATGGTTCGATCGATTGCAGTGATATACTGAGCTCTATAAATTTCGCTGTACCTGTCAGATCTTTGAGGAACTATAGTTCATTTCGAGATGTATTTTCAAGATTGAATTATGTCAACAAGTTCTCTTTGTACAAATTTTATAAAATTTTTAACAAGTTCTCTGATGAACTTGACATTTTTCATATGTCTCCTGGTGCTTTTAAATCGAAATGTTTACAACTTTTAAATACATGATGTGTTTTATTTTCTCTCTTTTACACTCGACTGATATCCAACTTTTTAGATTTTTATGCGTTTTAATTTCCCGTGTTCTTATGTATTCGACCATTTTTTACTGTTTTTATAGGTTTGTGTTTAATTTTTGTACTCTGTTTTCGCCGTCATGTTGCATTTCATCTTAAGTGTTGCAATTTATTTTTATTTTAAGTGTGCATTTTCTTCTTTAAACTTTTAAACTCCTGATGTGTTTTTGAGTATTTGGTGCTTGTGTGTTTTGACTTTTTAACCCTTGCCTTTTTGAAATGGTCTTTTGATATAATGTTTTAAATTTTTTTAAAAAATATGAGTTTTAGAATCGTAGTTTGTTTTAATGTTTTTGTGATTATGTGTTTTCGTTTTTAATTATATATGCGTTTGCAAAATGTTTATGGTTTTGCACATTCTCTGTGTTCGACTTTTTATTTTCTATCACATTTTTTAAAAATGCTTTTGTGATTCACTCGTTGTGGTTTTTATTTGTGTGTTTGTTGTTTATAGCTCTGTAAATGTAGTTATCTCTGTACTGTGCTTTTCTTTAAATAAATAAAATATTTTTACAATGGGCCTGCCTTGAGACTAATATGTTACTGATTTATATTCCTCGTTTTAAATTCTCTACCTGATAGATAAACTTTTTTAAGTCCAATTTTGGTGATTATGATGTTTTTATCGTATTTGCGTTATCCCGGCCGCATCTTCGAATGCGCAAAATCTTGTAGCTTTAGGTCGAAAAGAACAAAAGATAACCTCCTTCAAAAATTTAACTGAGCATTGCAATGCATTACGCTATAGAACTTCTCCCGTAAGATGTTAACAGTACTTAAGTTAGTTTACCTCTGTCTGACGTACAGACTCCTGTATTTTATGACTCTCGTTTTCAATAATTTGATTCATTTATAATACGAATTCTGTGTTACAAGTAATATTACAACACATGATAAGTGGTTTACGCAAAAAATAAAATTAAAGATTGAGAATAAACAATAATTTAAAGCAAATGGACAATACTCAAAATTTACAGTAACTATTACAGCGGAACTTGGCTAAATGAACGTTTCGAATTCGTGGGGAATCCGATTTTTTCTCTAGTCCCTTGAATTTCATATTAATATGATGTTAAAATATTATATCATGGACATTTACAGCTGTATAGTGTATTCAGTCAAAAAATAATAACAAAACTCTCACTGTCTCAAAAAATTTGAGCACGTTCGATATGAATTTATTTTCAAGTTTTATTGTACAATTGTTGCATTCAATACTGCGCACTATTTCTTTATAAAAACCCCTAATTTTTTATTTAAATTATTCAAAATTAACTATATTACTGCTGTATTTACGAAATTTACTTGCTGTTTTTTATTAGTTAAGTTATAAAAATTAAATCTTTACTGTCCTTTTTAACTTTAAAATGTCGTTTCCTCTTGCTTGCCAGGTTTCTTAATTCGAATTCTTGGATAAATCGAATTTTTACTGTGTTCTCGTCGGCTTCGAGTGCCTGAGCCAGCCAAGTTCCACTGTATTTGGATGTAAATGTATTAACCTTCCGTTAGTCGCAATCATTTCCTCCTAAAATAATCGCAATGCATCTTGAAGATTTAAATATATTCAACGATATGTTCATCATTTGAATTTAATTTACAACAATAAAAACATTGTTACAATTCATGTTTAAAAACATTAGTAATATTCCGAAGTTTACAAAAGTCGTGCGGCGATACACAACATGGCGCGTAGTATGAGATTATACAGACCGACAGACAGTTAACCCTTCGATGGATTTGGTCCAAATTTTACGGACCTACATTCATGATAATAAAACTGTGTACCAAATTTCATCCCTCCAGCTTTAATAATTTTTGAGTTATCGTGTTCATAGACAGACACACAGACATAATTCCCAAATTGTGTTTTTCGGACTCAGGGATGTCTAAAACGTGGAGATTCGTCAAAATCTCGAGTTCGAAATTTTTGACGATTACAATACTTTCTCTTTGTATACTTCGTTGAATGCAATGTTCTCAAATGTTGACGAATTTCCCAACAATATAAACAATGAAGTATAATACACAGTACGCTCGTTTGATACAACAAGTTTCAAGAGCAAAGCGACGAGACACCAAAAACGTCTCAATGAATTGGCATTGTCTCAAAGTCTGCATAGATCAAGCGCGCGTCAGACTGCAAACAATGGGCCGCTTTGGCTCCGGCAACAAAAAGCAAAGCTGGCCGTCGCTCAGCGCGTTGGCAACTTGACTGAACGTAGGTACATTGAATCGACTCCAAGAAAAATAAATAGTACAGAAACCGGATTTTCAATAAACCTCTCAGTCCTCTGGTTATGGTATCTGAATCAGATGCGATCTGCTGTCGGAATGAATTCCATTCACTGGAGGCAGAGAAACAATGCAACGCTGTGTGTTTAAAAGTTGTAGTTTTTCTCACAATGAAAGTCAACGGCGTCACAAACGAAAGATGCGGCTAGATCACAGAATTTTACGTAACAATTGTCTCAGTATGCCTCGTAAAGAATATGTTTAAAAATTGAATGAAAGGACCGTTTACAACTGCAGTAAAACTTCGATTGTGTGTGGCACTTGCGTACAGTGGCAGATGCGTACAAGTCATTAACTATCAATCAATGAGCTGTGACAGTCGGTTGTGCGACTGAGAAGAATAATTCTTCTGGATGCATTAAGTCCGTCTTCAAGATGCATTATTAAATGGTAATTGAAATCTACTGTTGACAGAAAAAAATACTAATCAAAGATTTGAACTTGCAGGAGAGAGAATGTTCGGATGTAAATCTTATCAGCTGAGAATTCCAGATTAAATGCTAGCTGAAGTTTAATTTTGATATATAAGAAGATTATGTCAATGTGACCATACGTCCCTTTATTTGCGAACTTCCGCTGTCCCAAGCAACTCACTGGCCTAAAGGATATCCTGTTTTTTAGCAGAGATGACACGCAGGTAACAATTTAAACAAGAAGAGGAAAAATAATAAAACAAACAACAACAAAAACGGTAATATCTATAGAAATCCGCCGATGACTGAGCATGACATTATCTTAGGCTTTACTTGTTCATCATATTGTATTTTTTTTTATGGCAACAGTAAGAAAAATGTGTTTTAGAATTTTGTTGATTTTTCGATGCAAATAGATTCTTCTGAAAAGAAAAGAAATACAACCTTAAAATGGATGCTTGCATTTTATTATTTGATCGGAACACAAGTTCATTTAGTGTTCTTTCATAGCTTTAGCAGTAGAAGCCAAACATATTATGGATCACGTCCAGGTCACTAATATTGGCTTCTACTTTTATTGAAAAGCAGTGCAGCTGTACAACTCTAAATACGTGTATCAGTTTTAGATTGCGTATATAACCCGCAGAGAATTTATCTTAAATTAGTTAATATATCAGTGATACTACGTGCATTATTGTAT
>BGPR01004762.1:4730-105700 GCA_013235015.1 Araneus ventricosus
TATCCAAATCATCTGGAAATTCCTTTTCATAGCAACGTACAGGAATTCCAAGTTCTCCTCAGACAATGAATTTCTTAACATGGTCTTTAAGATCTTTAGTCAACACATATCCTGGGGGCCTGAATTGTCTTATGTTAAGGGGGCCCACTTGCCATCAGGCAAGCTGGCAACCTGGCCAGTCCGCCACTGGCTGTAGCATTTAGGAAACTGACAATAAAAAATGTTTATAAACTCTTTTCATAAGTCAATACATTGTGGAAGTTAGGATGCTCTTCCAGTTTGAAATCCCTATGATGTTCTGATTGCCAATGTTTTTCTTCGTGACGTATTTGTCAGCGTGTTCTTTTTCAGTATTTTTAGTTATTGCCTTTTAAAGAAATAATAAGCATTTATATTTTCAGCTTATTTAAATTCATAAGATAAACTTATGTAATTTGTGTAATTTTTAAAAAATTTACATACAGACAGAATTTGTGACACTATAAACCTGACCACTGAAAGTTTTAATAAATATTTCATTAGAGAAAGAAAAGATGGAATGCATCAATGCAACAGACTTTTACCAGCAATTCAGAAAGTAATGAACGAAAACTTACTAGATTATAACTCCTTATAAAGACTTCAATAAATTGTTTTGTAAATAAACATAACTTTTACAAGCATCCTTTGTATGTATAAAAATAGTGTAAACTTTTGTATAAAAAGTGCGATGACTGGTCTAAACTCAATAGTTCTACTAAATCTTTTATATTGCCCCTGATCCGACTGCTTATAATCAGGGGCGGATTAACTTTGTTTGTGGCGCCTGGCGTTGAAGTTCTTTGACATCCTCTGAAAGCATCCCACATACGTACTTGAAAACTGAATTTTCAGTTATGAAGTTTTAACGCGTACTTTTATTCATAGTAATTAGATTTTCATTATTAATAACAATTGTGTTTTGTTATTGCTCTACTGTTTGATCTTAATTCGATAATTAATTATTTTAATTAATATTTTTTGACAATTTATATCCTTTTTTATTATTTTTAATTTATATCAGTAATTCGTGTATATAAATATTTACGTTAAGTATTATCGATATAACTTTATTATTTATTGCATAAAAGAAAAAGTAATTCGCTTTTTCCCAGCAAAAATTACTTTGCATATATCTATCGAAAAAATAACTATTGTAATCTGCACAACATTCAGTGAGCCTGAAATCTCAAAATGGTAATTAATTTGATTCTAAATATCGAAATTGATAGAGTAAGAATGGCAAAAACAAGAAATGTAATTAAATCTTCATACCAGTATAATCGATGCATCTTTTCTTTTTCATCTGTGTTTTTATCTTGAAGGGTCACAGTCTGTTATAAACCATTTTATCTCTTTTCTTTTTAATCATTTAAAAGTTTTAGAGGTGTGAAATCACATACGACAGAAACGTGTTTTGAAAAAATTATCCCCAAAACTATTTAAAAGTAAACAGAAAATTTATATTCAATTGGATCATTCTGAAATTTTTCAGATTATTTCACAATTCAAAAACGTTGTGGAACTAAATTAATTTATTGAATTTATTTGATCAAACATAAAAAATAAATGCATTTTCCAATATCTAAAATGCCGTCATTTAAAATGTCTAATCGTTTGAATAGAATATGATCTTGATTTTAAGAAAAATGAGCTCTGAAATACATTTTTACTATTACATGCGAATCAGTAAATAATATTATAATCTAATATAACTAGGCAAATCAAAATACCATATTAATTCTAATCAATAAAAATTATTTTTTAGTGTTTGAAATACTTCATGTTTGTTTAAATTGATATAAAATAATCAAAAATTATACAAAACTTATATACAATGCTTCGAAAGAAAACTATTATAATAGTATATAAATTAATTCTAAATAAAATAAAAATCCGAATTTTTTCCGAGATTTCTTTCTAGAAAATTCTTCAATTGTTTTAGATATATCAGTGCTATGCAATTATTTTTGTTCCAATTAGTTTCATCCAATTTATTCTGTATTCTGACATTGAGCTTTTACAATAGTTTTTCATTCTTTTCAAAACAGAAAATGATCTCACTGTTGAAGAGTTCGTTATGGGTAAAGTCCAAAAAAAAAAAAAAACTGAATTTTCTTTGCAGTCTTTTATAAGAATAACAATTCTCTAATTCGTCCTCAAATACTGCAGTACCCACATCATTTCGATACACAGATTTTAAATTTTAAGACAAATGTTTTTTTAATCCACAAATATGTTAAAATCAAAAAATATTTTGAAAATTTCTAATTTGTGTTCATATTGTTTGTTTTGCTTAGAAAGTTCCGCAATTAAATTGTCGCAAATAACGTTAGAAGTGTTATAAATAAAAACTTTCTTAAGTGGAGGACGAATTTCCATCATTTCCATTAGAAAATGTTTCCAATGTATGTCTCCGATGAGGAGCTTCACCTGAGCTAAATGATCTTATGTAATTTTAGAGAAGTAAATATTTCCACTAAATATTTACTGCCAATTATTTAGTGGAATTAGATTGCTATCATATGTTAAATAAAACTTACCTTATTGGCTACACTCCCCAACGGAAGAAGGATCCGTTTTTAAATAATTACATAAAGTGCACATCACTTTTTATTATGAAATCAGACCAACAAACTGTCAAGATTTATTTCTTCGTCTTCCTGCAGTTCGAACAGCGTCGCTTCTCAAATATGTTTAGAATACCGGAGAGCAGCAAACCTTCTCACATTTGCGTAACTTAGAAGCATTAGGATATTTGAAGCTTTAATGAGATTTCTTCTGTTCAGGGATGCACTTTGCCGCCCTGATTGTGATGATAAAGCGGTGATTTACAAAGTTACAAAAAATTTACAAGCATACATAAAATTGTATTGTAATTGGGAATGCATAACTGTACAAAACTTCAGAACTCTTGTACATCAAGAAGGAAGTAAAAAGTCGATTGCAAAATTCCATCTATACAAGCATGGAAATTAGTCAGGTCAAAGAGAAGCATGTAAAAACCAAACAATAGCTGTTCCACGGGAAATAAATATGGCACAGGAAAACAAAATTCCTTGATTAACTTGAATATCTTTATTCATAAATTTCATAAAATATTTATTCATTTATTTACGAAAAATTATATTGATACACGTAGAAATTCTTCATAAAATACAATTCACGGAGCAACTGGAACAAATAATGAGACAGCAGACAGAAAACATCGCTGACTGTCAACTGTGAAACTTCTTCTCGGTAGTTCTGTAAGAAAGGAATAAATTCTTAAGCCATGCAGGAAAGAATTAAATTCAATAAAACAGTTTTTAAAAACGAATTTTGATTAGTGTGATAAAAAAAATCTATCTATATAAAGAAATCTATTTACATTTTAATTGTTTTCTTACTTTTGGTCTTTAATGTATAGTGAAAAAGCTGTACCTTCACGACGTTGCCCGTGACATCATGAATTTCAACAATTTTTTAAAAAAAGCCCATCATCATCTTCAGGTTAAAACTTTGAAACCACATTATGTAAATAGCTCTTTGAGGACATATTTCGTTTTTTTTTCAGTTTCAGCGAAAGTACACGCAGGATGAACATGTCTTTTGTCCTTTCAGGACTTTCTTCCAAGATCCACCGTGTTTCTTCTTCTTCAAATAGAGTTCCATCAGCTAACTCTTCTTCAAAATCGAACTTATTAAAACAATGTGCGGCCCATCTCTCTGTTTTTGTGTACATTTTTATGTTATTTTTATTATTGTATTAATTTGTTTTTCATCCTTTTCCTTTAATTTTTTGTTTTTGAATTTATTTTTTACTCTTCGTATAGTTTTTCCATTGCATTTAGTTTTTATCGTGTTATTTCATGTATAACTGTGTAATTTTGTGTTTTTTTCAAAGTTTTATTTTACTCTGTGTTACCAAAATAGCAATTCTTCCTAATGATCCTGCAAACATTTGTAAACTTGTTGCGTTTTTAATTAGGCAGCGGTATAGCGAACTGTCAAGTTTTAAGAGAGGTCACCCCCTCGGGTGTTGTGATTTTTCTTCCACTTCCACGACACTGCTTAAATAGCCTTATGGTTATAGTTGCAGGGGCATGGAGTGGTGTTATGTTATGTTATGTGAAAAACTGTAAGTAAGTTTAAATTGACACCAGTTCATAGATTGGAAAATAATTTCATCCCGAGCAACTGCGGGTATATCAGCTAGTAGTTGATAAAACCAAGTATGGAGTTTGTACGTCTTTCTTTCCACCGTTCAAAACCCGATACTGATACACAATTCCTGTCACAAAACATATTAAATTTCATGCACATAGGTCGTGGTGGTTTTGAGCTATGCGTTGACATACTCTCGGATATACAGACTGTCAGACGGTTTTACAGATTTGGCCCAAAATTTGATTCAGATATGAAATCCTAGTAATAAATTCATATTCTAAAATCTACAGCTCGCTGAGTTTTGAGTTATCGTGTTCGCATGCACACGGACGGACGGAGAGATTTTCCGCCGGCAAGCTTGATCGGAAACTGTATACATATCAACAATTTTGCATAAATACATTTCACCAAATTCCATTCGTCTAGGTCTTTCTGTCTTTGAACGATTTTTTTAAAGATTTTTTTTTATTATTCACAATGTATGCACACTAAATATTTAACTTTTAAATCACAGTTAGAATTCAAAGAGTAGCATCCTACATTAACCTTCGTACAAAATATAATTCACGATATAAAGGACTTTACATCTTATGGATACCCTCCTCTCCCAATTAATTCTTTAAATAGAGGGTTAACTATATTTGTTTTAGTTTGTTATACACTTCATTTGTAAAAAAACTTAAAATGGACGAATAAAATTTATAATTAATGTATTATGAAACGTGGTTAATTCGAAAGTTTTTAATTCGAATCCGTCAATAATTAGGATTTCTCTCCTCTTCCTTGAATTTGCTATAAACGTAATGTTCAAATATCATCTACAATTCGAATTGATTTTTGTTAGATAGAAATTAAAATTACGATTGTAAAAATATGTTTTGATTTCTGAAATGTTTTCGTTTCTTAAATGCGCCATTGCTCAATGGTCGTAAGTGAATGATTTATTAATATTCTTATTACATTCGAGGACTTTAAGACTCCGTGATGTATTCAATGGAAAAAAAACAATCGTAAATGTCTCACTTAAAAAAAACTTTGAACAAACAGCTGTAAATTTTTATTGTATAATTTTTTAAAATTCACCGTGTGGATGTTACCTAGCTAATCTGCAGATTAACTGTTTTGCTCCGTTAAAGTGCCAAAAATTGTTTTATTTCTCAAATTTCCTAGGTAATCTGAAAATATGATAATCTGCATCTATGATCTATATCTATGATAATCTGCAAATTACCTAGGTAATCTGCACATTAACTACTAGGCACTCGTTAAAGTGAAAATAAGATCTTTGCTGGAACAACGTTTCTGTACGCTTAAATTAACATAATGTTATTTATTTATTTTTCGATATCTGAAGAATCAAGTTAATACAATCAAACAATTAACAAATTAGTTGATAGAATCAATCATCAATCAATTAAAAAACTATAATAGAAAGAATCAAACGGTTAAAATATTATTACAATTAAGGAAATTAACATAACGTTATTTATTTATTTTTCAATATCTAAAGTATCAAGTTAATACAATCAACAAATTGGTTGATAGAATCAATCATCAATCAATTAAAAAACTATAATTAAAAGTGGAGGGAGAGGGGGAAGGTTTAGGGAAAGGAAATGAGAGAAACAAATCTTTGAACTTTAACGATACGGAAGCCGTTAATGTGCACATTACCTAGATAAAATGCGGAAAACTCTCGATTCCACACGTTAACGGAACAAATCAGTTAATCTGCAGATTAGCTAGGTAATGTGCACATTAACGGCTTTCGAGCTTTAGCGGTAACATGTATATTATTTATTTATTACAATTAAAAACCTATTTATTATCTTAAAAATTATAAATTTTTTAAAACTATAATCGTTTATTAAAAGTTTTACTGTTTATTTATTTATAATGGATCATTAATTAAAATCGTTACATTTTAAAAATTAATATTTACTGCCATTTATAGCTTAAAAATTGTTTCCTCTTGCTATTCTCCTTTTTAGACCCATTTTTTCTCAATTCGAAATAAATGGAATTTTTATTGTAATTCCTTCATCTTCGAAATAGCCGAGTTCCTTTGTACTAAAAAGAGCAAAGAGAATATGGCTATCCGCACAGGAAACTATGTTTACCGTATTAAATGTATAAATATCTAATATCGGCAAGTAAAATTCGAGAATGTGAAGTACATGTACAATTCTCTTGCATTTGGTGTAATTCACTTTGAGATGCGATCACATTCTTTGCGATCAAATGTTTTGAACTTCAACGCGATATATTTTAGATATTAGAAAAGTGAAAACCCAGGATTGTTCTGGCTTATCTGGGACATCTGGTCGTTTACAATTGACACTAATGTCAGCAAGAACGTACACAAAACAAAGCCTAATAATATTCAAAGAAATTATGATTTTGAACTGGTATAATTATCTAAAATAAGGTGACCATAATTTATGTTCCGTAAAAGTTAGGAAAGCGAATTTATTAGATGTAATTTTTAAAAATGAAATCTAGTTAATATTTTTTAAACGAATTAAGTACCTGCAAATAAAGAGTTACATTCCGGGACATTTCGTTAAAAACAGGGACAAATGTGGAATTATTATATTTGTGTACAGGAAAATAGAGGTAGTCTAACTTTAATGCGAGCTTCGTTAATCAAGTTTTCATTTAATCTTGACATAATGCAGCTGAAAGAAAAAATTGGAACTCATAAACAATTAGGTAATTTTGATTTCACTCTTATTGGCCCTTTATTTCGTACTAACCAAGTTACTGTGCGAAAAAAAGAATACGTGGTTTTTAATAGCTTTTGCTATTTTTGTGAGAAGCATCATAGATTAAAAGAGTTAAAAAAATCAAAAGTATTAGGTTGGTCATATTGCTTTTTTTGTTTGATTTTTTCCCCTTTACTTAGCTAAACCTTAGACATGCTTAGTACGCTTTGAACTTTTTAAACTTTTCCAATATCTTTAAAAATAATTATTAAGACAGCTACTTATGTTAAGAATTCCAACAATTCTATGCAAGTATTCAGAAGAATCATAGAATTCGGAAGTCTTCAGAATTCTAACAATTCTATGCAAGTATTCAGAAGAATCATAGAATTCGGAAGTCTTCAGAATTCTAACAATTCTATGCAAGTATTCAGAAGAATCATAGAATTCCGAAGTCTTCAGAATTCTAACAATTCTATGCAAGTATTCAGAAGAATCATAGAATTCCAAAGTCTTCAGAATTCTAACAATTCTATGCAAGTATTCAGAAGAATCATAGAATTCCGAAGTCTTCAGAATTCTATGCAAGTATTGCTATACAGATATATCAAATATTCCGTATTAAAATGTTTACTACAGACAACAGAAATAAAATTTCCAAAACCAGAAATTTGATAAAATTATAATATTGTTGTAAAAACAGAAAAAGAGTAAAATTTTGTGAGATATCTTGTGATACAAAGCTCCACCAATTCCAGGACGTTCTAGAATTACAGCATTTATAACCAGAGTATGAAATTTGAGAACATAATGTGAGACTAACACAATATGCTGCGGGTTTTTTTTTGCTTCGGATTATAGTTTATATAATATTATAATAATATATTATTATAATATTATTTCTTCATATTATAATAATATATATTATTAGACTGCGCAACAATAATTTTTTGCCAATGATATTCCAATGATTTTAAGATAAATTGGTGGTGCTGATTCCAAATCTGGCATTCTTTTTGTCAGATTGGCTCTAGTTTTTGAGATAAAGCGAAAATTAAATTTCAATAGTAATATGTACGCACTACTGAAATCGATTGAAATTGTCTCATACATGAATCAATAATAAAATTAAATCAATGTAATCAAGTAATGTAATCAATCAACTTAATCCTAAAGAGTAATCAATACATAAACCAGAAGATAAATCTAGACTGAAATCACATGAAATCTGTGTCAAATGTAAGTTAAAGAATAAAATTTAAAACAGTAGTAATTAATTAAATAAAGAAATAAATTTCAATAAATAAAATAGATGAATCAGAATGGTATGGTAAAAAAAATACATAATGGTATTGAATTAAGTGCCATTCCATTCCATAACCCGACTCAACCCAGTGGTTGTAGAGTCTTTTGATGTCCCCCCCCCCCCCGCGGGAAAGAGAAACATGAGCACGAATTGGGGTTGCAGGCATCAACTACAAGCCACCTCACAATATTTAAAAAGGCAAGTTAAATATTTAAATAGAGGTGCTACTTAAGAGCAATGTCACACAATTATTGCACTTATTGACATAACAACTACAGACACAAAAATGCACAACAAAACGGCAGTGATTACAATGCAATACAAGGCACAAAGCAAATAATAAACCCCAAAAATACAAAGAAAACAAAACACAAAACAAACAAAACATAAAGAATGCAAAAAAAGACAATACACAGGCAAAACACAAACGAATTCAAAACAAATAGCACATAACACAAAAGGAGGAAAAAAGACATGAACGAAACAGAGAGGGGAAAAGAATATTGCATTACGTTCAATAAAAGGAAAATTAAATAAGTTAGTTCAATTATTTCATGGAAAAGTTTTGATATGATTTCCTGCTACGTAGAATAGATTATTCGCGTTGGAGAGACTCTACTAGTAATCTGCCACCATATGTGTATTCCACCTCCCTCGGTATGTTTGTTTCATTACTTTGATATCCTGGTAGCTGGATTCCTTTCTTAAATGTGTGTGTAAATTTTTGTTACTTTCTGTATTCTTGTCATACGTTCTGAACTAACAAATAATATTCTAGTTTTGGAGCTTAGTTTTGCAAGTGTTATCCTAAACAAAGAAAATAAATAAATCTGATATTTTTTAGACCTAAATAACATTTTGCTATGCACATACAATAACCTGTTGCATTTCATCGACAAAATAATGTTTGAAGATTATGGTGTTGATTAGGAACTAAAAATTGTTGAAGTAATTTCACATATTTTTGACAACTTTGAAAGGAATTTGTTACAGGAAGTTGTAGACCGACTTTGATAAAATAAAACTTATTACTCTTAAGAGCTTGAGTACTTAACAGCTAATGCTATTATGAGATCAAGAGAAATTTTAAAAAATAATGAAAAGCTGTCTAATTTCGCCACTTTTTATAATTCTTAAGGCCCATGTAGGAGCGGAAGATATCAATCAATTTAAGTCATTTTTCACCAAGGAAGTTTCGCCATTTTAAGCAATATTTCACTCGTTTTTATTTCTCACCAATTCGCAAAGTTTGCAACAGTAGGGAGACATTAAAATATTGTTGGTTTTTTTCGGTCCAATTAACTGCAGATATGACTGAAATGTTGACAATATGCAGTATTTCAAAAACTAGAACCAATTCGGAAAATTAAAAGGAGTTTTGAAATAAGCGGACTCAAGACACTCTAAAACCGTTTAAATTCCTTAGTTTTTCTTTTGTTCCCAGTGTCATACATATCATAATAATATGAAGAAAACTGAATATGCAACATCCTTTCCACACAGACCAGTCTTATCCAATGTGATAATTGGGCATTAGCCCAGGGGCTACAGCCCAATTATCACATTCTTTGGAACACATTGGCGCTGTGATCCAAAAACGTTTGCAAATTTACTACACCGATTTTAATTTAATTTTGGACCAAAGAAATTATTTAATCATACTCTTAAATATGAATAAGTTTCAATTTGTCAAACTCTAAGACGTAAATCAGAGAATAGGTGACATTTCTCTCTCTTTTTTGATCTTCAATTATTTCATCAGGTAGGTATTTCCTTTAGGCCGCATGCGTTCACATCCCTAGTTACGATTCTGAAGGGGCTCCAACTATCTCCAGCCCAGGGCGCTGAGATTTGTTAAGACGGCCCTGTTTACATTTTGTGTCAAAACTTTGATACTGATCTACAGTTCCAGGAATAAGACCAGTAATGAATTTCTTTCGTATAGATCACGGTTGTTTCGAGTTATTGTCTTCACATATTCACAAATACAATCACAGATGGTGAACCCTTTTACACATTTGGCCCAAATTTGATTGAGATTTATATATCTACTAATAAGTCCATATCTTAAATTTCAACTACTGCGCTCGCTGCGTTTTGGAGTTCCTGTGTGAACAGGGACAGAAAGGTTTCCTGTTCACGAGTTTCTTCGTAAATTTTATGTAGATCGGCAACTTTTGTATAAAGACTACACACCAAACTTCATTCGCTTAGATCTTTCCATGTTTCAATAACTCAGAAACACAGACAAACAGATTTTCCTTTTTTCTGAACTGAGTAAATTCAGTGAGTAAATTCAGTGAGTGATTTCAAAACTTGGAGACTCATCAAAATCTCGAGGTCGGATTTTTTGGAGGTTACAGTTCATTCTTTCGTGCACGAGAAAGAAAAAATGAAAATGCTAAAAATGTTTCGTCACCATCAAACAAGAAAGTTTAAGCGTACGGCATATTAGAATATCGCTGAGAATATTCCAAAAAACAAAAAGCATGGTTAAACTAAACCTGCAAAATGTTGTGCCTACCTCTGAACTATTCTTTATACTTGAGACGCATCGTTTCAGCGGCTAACCTCGGATCAGTTTCCATCAGCTGATCCCATTCTTTGGAAAAGACGATATCCTTCCCCTGCCTCACTATGAAATCCTGCACGAAACTTTTCAGACCCTCGTCTTGATGCAGATCGGCCAGCACCAGCGCCTCGCATGCTTTGTTCCGACACAGGTTGTTCTTCAAGTAGGATGAGCACTCATCCCTCAGAGTGAGGATTTCATATTTATCAGCGGCCTCATACAGCTGAATTGCACTTCGCCACTCCAGTTCTTCGACTTCGGCACTGTAAATATATTGAAGCATGCGGAAAACAGTGTCGTCATTCAAATCTGGAATGTCGACAGAATCGTTTATTTTCTCTTTCATATCGTTCGAAAACATAGCCTTGAACACAGGCGATCGAGCACTGAGAATACATTTGTGGGAAGGATAGGTTTTACTTCTCGTCCTCAGTTGGATGTCGGACTGAATTCTCTCATTCAACATTGACTTGAAATCGTTTATTAGAACGTTTTTCAGGCCATGTAGAACATTTTCACTTCCTAAACAATGATTTTTTGTTTCACTATTTTTAGTAGTGATGCTGTCAGAAATGACTCTTTTAATTTCATTTTCTCTTTCAAAGCAAAGATTCTCCGCATCTCTAATTTTAAAAGAAGTTCTGTCAGAAAGGACTCTTTCAATTTCTTTCATTATGACACCTGCAGAAAAACCGCACATGCACAGAAGGCTAAGGACCTTGTTCTTTTCCTTTAACTTCGCCTTCGAAAGACACAGCGGTGATTGTTTGCTTTCATCGGGCACATCAAACAGAAATTCATCCTTCAGGCGCTCGACTGCATTTCCGAAAGCATCTACTGGAGACAACTCGAGCATGCAACACCTTATTTTTGGATCCTTCCGAGTGACAGCGAAACGAATTTCTTCTGAATTTAATCCACCCGTTAAAAAGAGATCCAAAGATATTATCTGTTCACCGGTCTCCAATGATTTGATTTCATAGGTGTATTTTTTCTCGGATTCGAGAGCGCTGAAATGTCCAACTTTCCACGTGAATGACCTTTTCTCCACCGCTAAACAGGTGCGAGCGACCCACTGTATATCCTCCGCCATTTCACCGACACTTTTCCATATCTTGCAGGAAACCAAAAGCGTGCCCTGCGATAGAAATTCGCGTCTTCTTGCATGAAACACGTCTGCTCGACGAGCAGGAATAAGATCAAAATCCACGAACTTGCCCTTTCGAAAGTCGCCCTTTTTTCGACAGCACGCCGACAGAATTGTGCCATCCGATGCTAAGAGGCCGACCTGCCATTCTATACCTAACTTTTCACTACCCTTGCTATCAAATTGTCTCACTAAACAGAAGGCAATAGTATTATCTTCTAATGCATTCGTAATATAGGAAGGGTATAAATTCAACTTCCATTTCGTCGCCTCTATTTCATGCACTACAAAAGAGGGACTCGAAAAATATTCTCTAGGTTTCTGCCAAAAGTAACTCGCATTTTCTATTTTCCAGATGAAAGTGAAACACTTTCTTTCGTTCACGTCTCTGCTCGCCATCCCTTTCCAGAACAGGAACAAGTCAAAAATAACGAGAGATAAGATTCAGAAAAGGGGAGGAATCCACTTCCACTTGCTCTAATCCATTATCTAGTTGTGTCTTATCTCAAGCGTGCGAACTTGTGTCACCTTCAGGAACCGAAACTGATAACGGATTTTTTTTTTCTTCACATCGGTGGCGGCTCGTGGTTGAATTAAATGGAGGTTCACAAAACAAATTTTGAAAATTAAATCTGTAGATATGATGTAACTTACAAGTTAAAATACATTTGGGTTTTCACAAGTTAAAGGAAAGCAATTAAAAAAATAAGAAGTTCTCATAGGTAAAAATAAATTGTAATATTTTATTTCTTACAATGGATTGTAATAAAACCATAATATTGCTAACAATATATCTTTGAACTTTTATTACAAAATAGTCAAGTACAACTGTCGTAAATTAAATCAACTCGTCTGTCTTTTTTTAAGGCAAACAAATCAATAACGTTTTCATTGAATTTAGGTATGCCATTGATCATTCTTTTTTCAATTGAGAGCATAGCTAGAGCGCTTAGTCTGTCCTCGCTCATAGTGCTTCTTAAAAATGTCTTAACTCGTTTTAGAGTTGAGAAGCAACTCTCAGCTTCATCAGTGGTCATTGGAATGGTAACAATAATTAGCAATAGTTTGTAGGTCTCAGAAAACGTAGTCTGCAAATTGTTTTCTATAATAAATTGTAGAAGACTAATAGCACCAGTCATATTTCTGAAATCTGATCTTCTGTAAATTACTCCTAGTTCGGTTTTCAGACGATCCTTCTGTAACATGGAATAAACATCAGTTGCTTGGTCAAGAATCTGAGTTGGAAACTTTTTCTCGTACTGCTTGAATTTTGGAGCTTTGAGGAGAGAAACAGCAGAGTAGTGAGAAATAAAATAAAATCTCTCTTTTACTTGATTCGTGATAACATCACATATCTCTCTAGCTGCTACAGTTCTATTTATATGAATATTTTCTCTCTTTCTTTTTCTTGAAGTTTCATATGATGCCGATATGTCCTTTGTCACTGTGTCCATTCTCTTCCTTTCTTTCTCTAATGACTGCTGGAAAACGTTTACTTGCTTTCTAATGAGTGCTGCATCAGTTCGTGTTTTCTGAAGCTGGTTGTATAACACATCGACATGTGGCATAATATTGTGAAACACTGTAAGCCAAAACACAAATTTCGAGTCTTCTAACATACGGCGAATAGCCCCTGCTTGATTTATTGCTACAGCATGTTTAGATGTTGATTCTATTTTTTCCCATGCATTCAATCAATTGTTCCCTATATTCATGCACTGTATTGATGATTCGATTCCTAAAATTCCATCTAGTATCTGAACCATCAGGTATCCTTTTTCAAACAGTTTCATCTAGAATAGCAATTCTCTGTGGAGATTTATTGAAAAAGTTAGTAATATCATTGAGGTTGGAAATAAATACTCGAACTTGCTGACAACAACTGGTTGCTTGCCCAACAATCAAATTGAGCTGATGTACGTAGCAATGCACATATTGTGCATTCTTGTAGGCACATTGAATAAAAGCTTGAACACCAGCGTGTTGACCACTCATCAGGTTTGTACTGTCGTAGCTCTGTGATATTAATTTCTCGGGTTTGGCTACTACTTTTTCAAAACTTGCTTGGATACATTCAACTATAGATTTTGCATCATGCCCAGGTGGATTCGCGAATCTCCAGAATCTCTCAACAGGTTGCCCGTTATTTAAAACGTATAAAAAAACGACAACCAATTGGGAAATTGATAACACATCAGTAGTTTCATCTGCTATTACTGAAACAAAACTTGCTCTTTAAATCTCATTTTTTATCTGGTTCTGACAAACAGTGAGCATGCAGTATAATAAATCATTTTGGATTTCTTTTGACGTTCCTTTAAAAATAGTGGCACTAGTAAGATGGTCTTTAAGAGAGGAATCAAGTTCTGCTGAGAAGTTGATAAGACCTGTGAAAACTCCCGTATTTAATGAATCCTCGCGTTCATCATGTCCTCGAAGTGCAAGCTCAAATGCACCGCAAATCAGAATGCAATCAATGATTTTTGTTAGAACATAACGATTTTTGGTAACTTTCTAATTATGTCTTTTAACATTTGAACGAAATGCAATGTCGAGTTGTTGGCGAATATCCACCTTTCCTAGCAAATTAAATTCTAAGATCGAGTTTAAATGTGATTGTGAGCATTCATGCTTTTTTTATTTTCTGAGTTAGATGTGATAAATCAGCAACACCGTAACTCATCCAACTCGAATCACCATTCTGTTTTGCAAACAGGAGGCATGGAAAACAAAACAGTCTGTTAGTTCATTTGCATCCACAAATCCATGAACATTTCTCATATAAATTGAGTTTGAATTCCCTTTTGAAATCTCTAGTTTTACATTTCGTCACCTGGATAAGGTTTAGCAAAGGTGTTGGCCTGAGTAACTTCAATTCAATTTTTCTTTCCAAACACAATGTTGAAAAATGCAATTGCTTTAGTTCCGAAACACTGATTTTACAAAGTGCCATTTTAACTGTTTACACTAGTTCGTAAAAATTATATATCGAAAATTAATAACAATAATAAAAAACGAATTAACTAACCGAATATAGCAAAACCGAGTGAGAATTCGAACGAGAAAACTGTGAAGAATGCGAACTCCGCCCGCACACTGAATATGTGCGAATGGAATGGTATCGGCGGTGCCTTGCCCATCCCGCTCCTCGGTCCGCTTCTGTCTATAAGTTGGTTTTCAAGGGCATTTCTTCGATCGCACGTGCGATCGAGGGAAGACCAACTGCGCTGTGCTGTAGCAACCTACAATACAGTACGTTAGCCACGTAGTAGCGTATTTATAATGGGGGAAACTAATCCTGGAAGTTGACAAAAATCTGGAAGTGTATTTAATATTATTTTATTTAATTTATTAATAAATTTATTTCTTCGTTTTTCTCTGGGGGTTCACGTGCTCATGTGCATAAATAGAGGAGCCGCCACTGCTTCACATATTAGAGTATTTGTTTGAAAGTTATCGGAAGCTGTACGACTTTATAGCTTTCATTTCATTAGTTTCGTTGCGTATTTTTTGAATATTTATCTCGGATACAGATTTACCACGCGATGTAAAAAATAAATCACATTCACGACCTAATTCAGTTGGCGAAAACCATGTTTTACCTTCGCTAACCCCTATATATTCTTTCGTTTTGAAATCCAACGTTTCACACAGTTTATATGCCACTATTAAATCGCATAACCTTTTAAAATCCTTTTTTATTTCCCTTTCTTGACAATAGTATTCAAATGTTGCAGTCAGTACGAAACGAATTGAATATGCGGCACATTTGGTAAGCATTAAGCATTTTTAAAGTTACTCAAACATTCTCTAGGTGTCGGTTAAAATTCAGTTAAAAATAACTTAGTTTTTCATAATCGAGCAATTACTCGTCAGTTGCATACGTTAAAACATTATTAGCTTCAACACCTAGCAAGTTAATTAGTATCTCGGCCTGTAGCCCATTTGGGACTTCCTTTGCAGCGAATACTTCCTCTAAGGAAGCAATAAGCAAATGCAATTTCACGGGTTTCTCAAAAACAGATATTGTTAGTGTTTTAATACATTTTATTAAATTATCAACAATAAGCGCCGCGCTTGTTCGCTCACCAGGCAATGATTGGTTTTTTAACCTTTGGAGCTCAATCTCCTTCTCGAGTTTAATGTTTTCAATATCTAAAGCAGATTGGTTATTAGGCTCTTTGGTCGTCCGATCCCCCACGATCGATTTGACGACGCCACGGACAAATTCTTTAACCATTTTAAATAAATCGGAATTTTCGATCAATTCCTTAATAAAATTTAGCATTGTCTGGCATAGTCTCTCCGAGTTCTTGAGCAATTAATTTAGATCAATCTTCTTTACATTATTTAAAGTACTCATTTTTGGAGAATTTTCAGGCAAACAGATAACAACGAAAACAAAACTGGTACAGTACCTGTTTACTGAAAATTACCGGTTTCAGAAGGCTGACTCCCCATGGTTATGGGTGTGATGGTTTTGAAATGATGCCAATCACACCACATGAAGTTACACATCTATTTATTAGAACAATATTGACATAAAAACAGATGATGTTGCTGGATAATTTCACTATGATGGTATGTACAATGATTGTCTAGCTGTGAGAATATAAAATGGTATCCCGTGTCGGAGAGTTCACAAAGTACACAGGTAATCCTTTCGCTTGACCACCTACGCGCGGTCAGTCGCTGGACGTTCACTAAGCTAATTAATTAATTTTAATAAAGAACATGAGTGTAGCCTACAAAGAGAGTTTTGCATTCGTTTTACACTGAAGACATTCCAGAGTCACATACTGCAATTAGATACAAAACAGTAAGAGATGTTTTTGGCTTAACCGAAAAAATCGTCATCCGAAACGCCCCCCCCCCCTTTTTCGGTTAACTGGGGCTGTTCTGTATTATAAATCAAAAAATGTATCCAGCAAAATGTAAAACTTCATGCGATGCGCAGAAGAAGCTTATTTAACAGGTGTAAATTTTAATGGTGGTAGTTTTAATTTTTCCAACATGAATTCTGTTCCACTGGAAAATGAAACTCCTTAATAGCACAAGAAACTCGACAATATCGCTACGATATCTTCAAGTTCTGCATTCAGAATACCGAAAGGCATCGCGAGGATATCGTACAATATCTTCTGCTAATAGGGCTGGACCAATGTGCGATGTCTTATTTGCTTCATTCTCAGAATTTCGTTCTTTTCGGTATATTCCTTTTAGGAAGACTACAACATTAACTATTGTAATGGTTCCCCTCAATATATTTTTACGATATCTCCACGATGCCGCTACGACATTCTGAAAGCCACACAATATCGTATGAATGTTGTAGGACATCTTGCGCTGATGGGGTCTCGTGACACGACTTCGGGGACATTCCTGCAGATCTTCACCGATCTCGGTCCAAAACCACCTCTCGTTCTGATAAGTTTCGTCCTCAGAAAGGCCGGGCGAACTGCTCTTGAACTTCAACCACGTAAAGAACATATCTGATCTCACATTTTACAGCGAAGACTAGGTCACTAAGTAGCATACGCTGGTATCTCAAATTCCCGTTAGTGTGGGGATTCACGTCACTAAATGTGGCGAGAGAGTAGGGGAAATCTGATGCGTTTGGACGCTTTGGCAAAGGACGAATTTTTTCGATAATGGGGCCCACTTGCTGAGAAAGGGAAGCTGTCTGTGCCAGTTGTAGTTGAGTTATATTAACCACCCGTTTCGAAGCAACGCAAAGGCTATTTTGGGACGGACTTCGTAATTTTGAACCGCGGTCAGATGGCGAGGACGACACCTTAGCTGGCACCCCCTCTCTAAATTTCCACACCACACTAGCGCTTCTCCTCCATCCTGCTACCAGGTATATACCAATATCGGTTTTATTTGCACTTATTTCAACAGCTGTCTTTTCTTACTCATTTTTTTTATTCTACAGCTGATATTCTAGCCTATAATTTAATGTCAACTTATTCGCAAATGGTAATTACAATCTTTTCTTTCTAATGAAAATGAAAATCTCTCTTTCAAGCTGACTTGATGGTGTACCCGGTGTTGCTAGACGTAAAAATATTTTCAAGTCTAATTATAACACTCTAAACTTAATTAAACAATTTATCGTCAGCCCTCTCACGTGACGTCTGACCCCTTCATCAGCTCTGTTTCTTTTGTCTCCGTCCCTTGAACCACTTGTGGTTCGGGTCTTGAAACAACTTGGAATTCCATTTTTCTTCCCCATCATTTCTACGGCGATAACAGAAGCTCCTTCATATAATGCTTTTCATTGCTGGCCCCGAAGTACCATTCTCTTCTTTTTGGTGTTTGTGTGCCTAACATGAAAAGTGATATTTAATGATAGTACTGTGCCGCATTTTCGGATCATTTTGAAGCGTCGGCAAAAACAAACACTTCTCGACAGCTTTCAAGTGAAAAAGAAATAAATAAGTATCATAAATAATTAACTAATTACTTCGTACTAATACTAATTAAGTTTTTTTTCCGCAAATCTATTTCGCATTCCAAGTAGGTTCATTCCACGACAGAAGAAAAGATGACTCACGCTCCTTAACAATGTTATATATGATTTTCTATGAATAAACGTTATACAGTAGACTCTCGATTAACCGGGTTGCAAATTATCCGGGACGAACCCCCCAAGAAAAAAGAAAGCTCAGATTGCGGCCGTTGGAATGTGCGGGAAGACCGCATTCTTCTCAACCCTTCCTATTGTATTGATATTGAGAAATCTGCTTAGCATAATTCGTCGAAGAATAAATGAAAAACAAAAACAGACGTCTATCATTTCATTCTTCACAAAACAGTGAGGTAAACTACATCTCTGTTTTTCTTTTTAATTGTACGAATAACATCAAATTTTTTTTGTTAATTCCTTTTCTTTTGTATTAAATTTAAAAAATGCCTTATTGTATAATCATTTTACATTTTCTATCATTTTTCCAAAATTTTTCAACAAAATTAACATAAATTGGATTATCCGGGACGAAGCATTTCCCGACCATCCCGGTTAATCGAGAGTCTACTGTATATAAAATCTTTTGAGTATTTTTTTCGCCATGGAACGCATTATCGTGTTTCACATTCGTTTATATGGAGAAAACGATTCCACTTAACGAGTGTTTAGCATGACAAATAAGATTCTGGAACGAATTATGCTCGTTAAGCAAGGTTCCACTGAACATATAAATAATTTTCGTGCGATGGTCACTTCAGAAATTATGGACGAAAAACGGAGCAAAAATCCCGAAAATTGGTTAATTTTTATTATTTAATTAAATATCTTAAAAATTAATTATTTTTGAAAGTTGGAAATAGTGCATTTGACATAAAAATGTACCTCAGAATGGCATGTGCAAATCTCAAGTCGCTAGGAGTTTTTGTGACCGATAGATAAACAAACAGAAACCTGTATTTTCTACTTTATACTATACATATTCTAACCTATAATTTAACATCCGCTTATTTGCATGCACCATTAACAATCTTTTCTGGCTAATAAAAATGAACATTTCTGAAAGGAAATTTTCTGTACTACTTTTTTTCGAAAATAATTTATTTCTGTAGAGTTGTAGTATACTTTAGTATAAATTATAATCATTTGGATTAAAATGTTGGGACCTCAGTTTTGCTATTTAAATAAAATTAACAAACTAGTAACTTTTGAATTAAAGAAATTTCCATAAATTTAAGGTAGACATATGTATTGATAATGATTTTCTACAATTGAAGGGACAATGGAAGAAGCAGTCGTGTGAAAAATTTGTTGATTTCGAGAAATTCATATTCCAATTCTTTCAAATCGTACATTTCTTATGCAAGCTGTGCAGATTTACTCTGTTGATCGCCGCAACTGGCCATTATGAGCGCTGATTTGCCACATCAGAATACAAACTAAGAGGTAATGAAGAAATTTCACTCAACCCTCCTCTTCCATTCACACCATCAATTATTATTACTTTTTTCGAAAATAAGAAATATAGATGATTCAGCATTCATGGGAGAGGTGCACTCAAACGAACATCTGTTGCACAGGGATGAAGTCGCAAGTCGCGCATTAAGGCAAGCAGTAGACATAAATAACAGCTTCGTTGACAAGTGCTTCTTTGCAACAACGAGCACGAAAATTGCACCCGCTAACTGTAACACACGTTTGGCAGCGCCGATGTAGCGACTACCTCGCAGTTTCTACGCTGCCAGCCGCTTCGTATATTCAAACGGCTAGGTCCTCAGTAGCGTCCCTTTGTCATCCCGATAAGCTGATTTATTGAGCCTCAAACACAGTGGCGGCACGGCCACGACGGCTGCAGTCCTAGGTGAAATGATTTTAAAAACTTGCGTTTTCATTTTTATTCTTATTTGATTACTTGTCCGGTTTGAGAGTTCAATGATCAACGAAACCAGCGGGAGTGTTCTCCCCTAAACTTTCTCGTATACTTCCCCAAAAAGGTGCCGTTTCCCCTTCCCCCGCGTGGCTAAAAAAATTCGAACCTATTGTTACCCAGAATCCAATGGCTATTAGAAGGTTTTTCATTACAGTGATTGAAAAATATCTAGGCAAAAAATGAAATTCAAAGAGATGCGTAACGATTTTCTTCTCTTACCGGGTCAAGGACAAACTGACGTAATTCGCTACTCCGTAATGAAATTCCTCTCCGCTCTTGCAGTACGCATGCGGGCGGAGACAACGGATTCTCTTCAAAAGTAAATTATACGGACCGACAGACAGTCAACCCTTTGACGGATTTGGCCCAAAATTTGATACGGACCTACATTCGATGACGATAAAACTGTGTATAAAATTTTATCTATCTGGCTTTTCAAGTTTTTGAGTTACAGCGTTCGCATGACCTCGAACATGCAGACAGACAGACTTCCCGTTGACGGATTTTGTCCAAATTTGGTAGAAACCTACAAATTATGTTTAAAGACCACATACCAAATCTCATCCCCGTAGCTCTAATAGTTTTCGAGTTATCGTGTTCACAGACAGACATACAGACATAATTCCAAAATTGTGTTTTTCGGACTCAGGGAGGTCTAAAACGTGGAGATCCATCAAAATCTCGAGTTCGAATTTTTTGACGATTACAATACTTTCTCTTTGTATACTTCGTATACGAGAAAGTAAAAAACGCAAAAGGAAGATTGAAAATCAATCAACAAGTATTAAATACACATGCTAAGGCTGCAAAGAGATTTGCCCCTCGGAAGGATCGAAATTCCCGCACTGAGCAACGCTGAGTGACGAATAGAGGAGAAAAAAGCAACCCTTTCTCCCTTTTAATTTAGAGACACTCGAGCTGCAGTCGTAACAGTCCACGTTTGGCGAGCGACTTTCGCATTCGCTTCCACATTTGGCTTTTCTTCGCTTTCTCTCATGGGCTGTTTATGGGTTTCTGTTTCATTTCACGTTGCCTCGACAAAAACGTGTCTGGTTTATTGAATATTCATTTTCTATTGTTAGCAATCACTCTTCGGAAACAAATTTGAAGATAATTTACTAAAATATTATTGAGTTAAAATTTTTATATGGAGGGATCAATCATTATTATTAGAGGTTTCTACGGTGGGAAATGTGAAGGGGCTATGTAGGGACTATAGGTAAGTTTGCCATATGTTGCCATACTGCATTTCACTACTCAGTCCCGTATTACTATTTGTCCCGTTTTCTCCCTAAATGGAAAGAAATAGAACGCACTATCATATATTTACAAGTAAGAAACATCGATATTGGCAACACTGAGATTCTATTCAATCAGTTTGTTTATCTAAAAGATTATTTAAAGAAAAATAATACCAACCAAAAATGCGAATCAACTATGAAATTGAATATGGAAGAGAAATGGTTGAAGATTTTTGCCGATGCAAAGTATAATGATCAGAAGTCATGTCTAACAAAGCTATGCGGATAAGAATTTGCCATTCCAGCACAATGCAAACGTGGAGAGAATATTTTTCCTAATGTCAACTCAATGTTCGGACGAAAGAAACAGGATGTCAGTGGAGACAATTGAAGGAATTTTGACTTGTCATTACAATTTTAAAATGACTCCCAGTTTTATAATTATGTGGAAGAAGAAAATTATATAATTAAGAAAATAAAATCAATTTTAAAAATATGACTGGTTTTAAAATTTTCTTTATTATTTGGCATGTTCATTTTATTAGATTGCTTAAACTTTATTGACTTTTTATCAGAGTAAAATAAACCATTACCTACCCACTTTTTCATGTTTTATTTATTTAGCACTTAAGCGTCCCGTATCGATGCTTGGCAATTATGGCAACCCTAACTATTTCGGGGTTACCTTCCCTCTCTTGCGAGCACCCAAAAACGGATTTTTTCATTAATTTCAATTTAATCGCTAGCAAGCAGTTTTTAAGTAACAAATGGAGGTTCAAAGTTAAAGTGGACCAAGTCCACGAGATTTATTTTTGAAAAAATATCTTTCAAAGTTGATGAGCTGCATGACACTGGAACTGTCCTTGTAGATACAGAATTGAAATGTGGATTTGAATCTTTATTACTCGCAAGACATAACAATTCTAAACTATCATGGCAGTGTTAGTGCAAATAAAACACTCGACTCCGAACCCTCCAAATATCATGACAAATTGAAATAAAAAGACATTTAATCAATCCGTGACTAAGAAAGTTGGTTTCGATGCCTCGTGTACACACACAATGGAACTACCCCTGCCCTGCCGTAATAACCGGAGAAAGCTGAATGACGGTTGAAAACTGTGATCGGAGTCCTAACGGCACAAGCCCTCCCGAAGGAGGTATGCCCCGTCATCGGAAGGGGAAGCGAGACCCCGCTTACTTATCCTTCTCATCCACTGGTGCCCCCAGGAGGACATATTTCGTGCATATAAAAATTAAAATGTAAAACTAAATTCCACCGAATGAATTATAAAACTTTGTTAAGACAATTAAATACCCTAATACAAAGTTTGCCAAGGCTATTGAGTCAACCAACTGCAAAACAAACTAAATCACACTAAAAAGCCCAAATTAATTTAAAGCATAGATTTCCATTAAATTATGCTTAAAACACCAAGATTAAAAACTATAATATAAAATTAAATTCAAAGAATTTTTTTTTTGGGGGGGGGATATTTTTTTAGAAAAAAATATTTAAAAAATCGATAACAAAATTTTTTAACATAATTATTAAAAATTTTCTTAAATGCAGCAAAAAAATTTAAAAAATGAAAATCACACTCTCTAATTCCTTCAATTGCCTCAAAAATAAATCAAAGGAAAAATTTAAAAAAATTCGAAACGGTGACATTTAAACTTCAAAACCTTGCTAACTGCTAGTATATGCCTGTTAAAAACGGTTTAGGAGTTTGGTTTCTATTGATTTCATAGACAAAGCAAAAAAAAAAAAAAAAAAAAGGAATGCATTTGGTTTACCCACAGAAGTGAAATGTAACTGCCCTATGAATAAGATGCAGGCTCTAATCCTCGTACTGCCACACTCGTTTACGAGACTCCAGATGGCTCTGTCGAGAACCTCGGCGCTCGATTATCCGTTGCTATTAGAAATATCTGACATATTTGAAATTTTCCAAGCCCATCACTCCTTTCATGATACTGAACATGTGTGTTGATAGTCGCGATTTTTACGGACACTGCTACAAAGAAGCACTTATCAACGATGCTGCAAGTAACAATTTATATTTATTTCTTACCTCAATGAGCGACTTGAACCCATTCATTCCTAATACAGACAGTGTTTACTGTAGAGTTCTCTACCAGAAATAAAGTTTGTCACATGAGTTTTGGGTCCCTCTGCAGTCTGGAATGCATTGATGTGATAATAAAAAAAGCATTACATCACGTCTCGACATTCCAAAAATGACGATGCAGCACTGCAGATGAAATGCTGAGAGTTTCATTCATTGAAATCAATAAACGCAGGTATCCGTTACTAATATACTAGCCAAGGATAAATTGTGAAAACCAAACCTAGATATCACCGGCAAAGCAATGGACGTTCTCTCTAGTTTTTGAACTTCAGTCGCATTACATCTGCAGCTAATTTCGTATGAGTTTCCATGAGATGTTCCCAGTCCTCAGAGTTTATTATTTCTTTGTCATGTTCCAGAATGAAGTCCCGCGCAACAGATGTTAAGTCCTCGTCTTGGTGCAAACTGGACAGAAGCAAAAGATCACAGGCATTTGCAACAGAGAGATTGGTCTCCAAGAAAGTAGAACACTTCTTCTTCAGAGCAAGCATCTCATATTTATCGGCAGCTGCGTACAATTCGCAGGCATTTTCCCAGTCGAGATCTTCTACGACAGAAGTGTAGGCGTACAGAAGCATCGAACGGATAGTGTCGTCACTCAATTCTTCGATAACAACGCGGTCACTGGCATTTTCCTTCATGTCATTCGAAAACATGGCCTTGAAAACGGGGGAATGGGCACTGAGAACGAATTTGTGAGCCGGGAATGTTTCAGTTTTGGTCACCAACTTGACATCGCTTAGGAAGCCGTCTCTGTATAGGGACTTAAAGTTTTCTGCAAAATCTTGAAACGAGACAGACGATTCGTTTACATCATCCAAAGAAAGAATGGTGGATGATCTCGCACTTGCACTTCCATGTTGAACTTTCGTAATTTCTTCCAAAACAACCCCCTTTGAAAAAGTGCACTCGCCCTGAAGCCTCAAAACATCATCTGAGAGATAAAGATTTTTCTTTGCCGTTATCCAATTCTTTGTACAAAGTAGAGTAAACGGCTTAGTGGCACCATAGGTATCAAACCAGAATTCATCCTGGTAACATTTTAATTTATTACCCACTGCATCTAACAAAAATAACTGAACCGTGGAATATTTTATCTTTCTGTCAACACACGTGACTTCGAAGTGAATCAACTCTTCACAGTTCAGTCCTCCTCCCAAATAAAGATCCAGACACATCAGCATTTCCTCGTTCGAAACCGATTCGATTGTGTAGGTGCGTTTCGTTTCCGGTTCAAGAGTGCTGAAATCTCCAACGTTCCACGCGAAAAACCTCCGTTCGATTCCTATGCAGGTGCGAGCAGAACATTCTCCGCTCTCGGGAACGTCTCCACATGTCTTCCATATCTTACAGCGAGTTGTGAGCACATCTCTAGGCAGAAACAAAAGTCTTTCTTCCAAGAACACGACACCGCGTGGTGTAAATTTGTCGTACCCAAAAACCTGATCTTTTCGAAACGACCTTCCATTCGAATTCGATGAACGAAGGATCGATCCATCCGTTGCAAGGAGTGCGAGTTCGTAATCAATTTCCACGACGTCCTCACCTCCGCATCCCGCATTTCTCTCCAAGAATATTCCGACGCAGCTTCTACTTCGATAACCTCTCGGATACAGCCACAGTCTCCACTTGGTTTTTTCTGCCATGTTCACAGCGAACACCGGACTTCCTATCCTTTCTCCCTTTTTCTGCCAACAGTAGCTGACGTTTTCTAAGGTCCACGTGAAAGTAAAACATGCTCGTTCTGTATCCTCTTTACGCGACATTTTATAACTATTATTCTCTGCTCATGAAATACAGTCAACTTCATGTGAATCAGCGAAACGCCTTTTGGAAGTGCAAACCCAACTTCAATCAAATAATGAGCATCAACCGACTCCTAAAGCTTTCAAGGTGAAACGCACATGCCGCGCCGGTTGTTGACAGAGTGAAACTAAACACTGCGCATGCTCGTCGAAAAAACATTCAAACCAGACATACGCAATCGCTTTTTCTGTTGATTAGGCCGAGGAGAAACCGCAGAGTGGAAAAACGGAACGTTTTCTCGGATCACAGTTCAAAACATCTGGGTGTTTTTGACCTCTGTTAGCTGCGACGCGCGTTTTTCTGCATTACCCTCCGAATTTTATTTTCCACGTTTTCGTCACGAGTTTTTCTCTGTCTCTTTTCTCCTTTGCCAGCCCAGCAGCAAGTCCGTTTGTTGGCGACGAGCAACGTAAGTTCATATTCACTTTTATCTTCCCCTCAACTTTGTTACTTTATTTTCAGTCACCTAGCTTTTCCACTAAAGCAGTGATCCCCAACCTTTTTATCGCCGTTTTGATAATTTTACCGCGCCCCGCAGAGGGTCGGGGACGTTGATTGTTTATACTTTAGATTGTTTTGATTTAATAATTTTAATTTAATTGTATTTAAACATTAAAAAAACATTTTTAATAATTGGTTTTTTAATAAACAAATATTTAAACATATTCAAAATAAAATACAGTTACACCAAAAAATGAATATACAGTGATTTAACATTTTAACTCACTAGAACGCTAAATCAATCTTGTTTCTTTGCAACGAGACGGTTCCATCTGGGGGGTAAGAAATCGATCACAGGTTGACAATCAAGTTGAATAAAAGCTTATAAAAATGGAAATAATTTAATGTTCCTTGGGCGGCCCGGTACCATTTGATCCACGGACCGGTCCGCGGCCCGGGGGTTGGGGACCACTGCACTAAAGCATCCAGAGAGCATTCCTCTCGTTCATATTCTCAAAATTATCTCCATTGTCTTTTTTTTCGGTTCTGTAAAATTCAAAATTATGAACTTCCTTTACCAAATTATGGTGTGGAGGTGCAAGAGATTTTTCTCACGAAGTGGAACTCCGTAATTTTCAGTCACGTTGCCCATAGAGGCGTGCAGTGCGCTCGGGGCAGCAAAATCAGATATACAGGAAAGCAATTTTCTAACTAAGGAGAGCAGCGGCACTAACTCAATGATTGAGTGCCTATATAGGCTCGACTTAAGAACAACGTGCGGTCCGCCAAGTTGAATTTTTCCCGCGCCAAATTGATTTATCGCCAAATGTGGTAACCTTCTTCATTTTGTTGGCAACCCTAAAACTTTGCCCGAATTTCAATTTGTGCCAGAATGTCAGAAAATTCATGTTAAATTTCATACAATTTTATGCAGTATTTGCAATTTTATGCACTATTTCCAATTTTATTTACTATTTACATTTTTTTGTTACGGCTGTCATTAGAATCTCCGCCATCTTGTCACCATTCAAGATGGCAGATATGTGGCGACTTTTTGGATGGTTGGCGCAATTTCCCAGTTTGGCGAGAAACCGCACCTTGTTCTTAAGTCTTTACCCCTATATATAATAATAATCGTATTTGTCGTCTTTTGTCGGCAAATTGCCAACATGCGATAAAAAAAAGACTAGCGGTTCGCAACCTATCCTCTGAGATAGAGGGCGCCGAATGACGAATTATGTTACAAATAAAATGTTTTTTCCTCGGAAATTATTATATTTATTTTGAAATTTATGTGCCCTTTGTAAATTGTAAATGAAGGGCGGCGTCTTGCAAGTTCGGCCGGGCGGCGAAAGTTGCAGTTACGCCACTAATAACAAGCATGTGGTAAGAAATGAGATAATTTTTTAAAATCATTTCTATCTTCCAGTAAGTATTGATATGTATTTCTATAAATTGATGTCAAAGGCAACAAAATAAGCAGTGTCTGAACGCTTTAACCTGGATGACAAAAATCGCGCTGTTTTTAGGACGTTCTCATATTTTTTAAATTTATTTCTCGCAAAAAAACAGCGGGAGTGGTCTCCCCTAAACTTTCTCGTATACTTCCCCAAAAAGGTGCTGTTTCCCCTCCTCCCGCGTGGATAAAAAAATTTGAACCTACTGTAACCCAGAGTCCAATGACTATCAGAAGATTTTTTATTGTAGATTATGGTGATTGTAAAGGATCAAATTCAAAGAGATGCATACCGATTAAAACGCATAACTCTTGCCGGCTCAAGGACAAAGTGACGTAATTCGCTCCATAGCTTTCGCGTGCACAGAGATTGCTACCAGTACGCATGCGCGTGGAGAAGCGGATTAGAAAAATTAATTATGCATTTTGAATGCCTTTTTTTAACCGATTCACAAAAATTGAACACAAATCTACAATTAAGGTAAGAAGGCCACATACCAAATTTCATTCCCGTAGTAGTTTTCGTGTTACCGTGTTCACAGACAAACATAGATCCAAAATTGTGTTTTTCGGACTCTGGGAGGTCTAAAACGTGGAGATTCGTCAAAAATCTCGAGTTCGAATTTTTTGACGATTACAATAATTTCTCTTTGTAAACGAGAAAGTAAAAAGAGCCGTGTTCCGGATCCACTACACCTACGGTCAAAGGCTACATGGCAAATCTTGTCGAAGTTGCTTGCTTTATAGTTATTGTCTTCGCGTGCACACAGATGTTCTACCTTCTGACAAAGCTGATACAAATCTACGATTTTGGCCTACATACAACATGCCGAATTTTAGATGTATAGATGGTTGTTATATGGTCTATACTAACTGCTGTTATACGTAGAAAGTATTGTAATCGAATGGAATGGCTCAAGATGTTCACATCCCCTCATATATATATATAAGATCAGGCTTTAAAAAGGTGAAAGGCAGTCCATTGTCATCAAGGAAGAGGCGATATTTGTTTAAATCTTCTTTTATTTAGGCATTAGGCGTTATTTCTTCATAGGTAAAGTATTTAATTTTGACGTAGCTCCATGACCAGAATTCAGAAGTTTACGCCCGAGAGGCGCGTTGTTGTTGAAAGCTTAGATGCTGGCGTGAAAAAGGGCAGAAATGAATGCGCAGAACGCTTAAGTAACCAGAATAGGGAATTTCCCCTTTAGAACTCGTGATTTGAAAAGAAAGTTGTAGTGCGTTAATTATGATGAAAGTAGAAGTATTTAAAATGAGGTATCGTTAAGATTATTTAGGAAAGTTAAAAAATTAAAATATCATATATATATATATATATGTAACATCAGGTTTTAAAGGTGAAGTAATCCATGTTGTTAAGGAAAAGACAGCAGTTGTTAAATCTTCATTCATTCCATCGTAGACAATAGTATGTTACTTTTCAATAGTTAAAATAATCATATTATACGAGTATCCATGACCAGATTGGAAAAGGGAACGCGCAAGCAGCGCGATGTTGTTATTTGTTTACATGTTGGAGTGAAAAAGGGCAGATAGGAATGCGCAGAACGCTTAAGGTATCCGACTGTGTTCGGAGACATTTTTTTGAAAAATAACTTATATATATTTTTAATGTTATTTTTCAACTGCATATGTTTTAAAACTATGAAAATATTGTAAAATTAGGTTTTCAAAATAATACTTTTTTTAAAAAACTGAGAAATTTGAAGAAAAATGACTAAAATAATTACCTTACGCTAACAGCCATAGACAAAATCATATTCTAAATGTACACAAATCCTTGTAGGAGTACATTTTTATGACAGTTATCTGTGTTATGCTCTAAAATATTTCTTGTACTTCAAAATAGTTTTGAGATATAGCTGAACATAGTTACTAAACTGGTAATTTTTCATAAAAAAATGCTTTTCGTCTATATTTAAGCACTTAAAAATAATACTTGATTTTAAAATTGACCTTAGTTTTTAGAGGAAAACATGAAGCATATTACAGGAAACAATCTCGGAAAATTTCATATCAATACTTGTATAACTTTTTGAGAAATCATTGTTACGGTCGACGGTTTTCCTCAAAAATAGCATTTCTCAGAAAACAAATTTAAAGTTTTCACGCAACATAAAATAATGCTTACAGTTCGGTAATAAAACAGCTGTAACTCCATTTGTAATTCACGTAGAGTAAAAAGTGAGACAGTTTTAGAAAGCTGGTTAAACAGGCTACAAAATTAAGTCATAAAAAAAGTTTTTGATAATTTCATCAAAATCGACGATTTTAAACCAGTCGGATACCTTAAGTACCCAGAGAAGGGAATTTTCCCGGAACGACTCGTGACTTGAAAAGAAAGTTGTAGTGCGCTTATTACGATGAAAGTAGAAGTAATTAAAATGAGGTGTCGTTAAAGGATTATTGAAGAAAGTTAAAAAATTAAAATATCACATAGATATATCCCTCCCAGCGGCGCAAACGTCTTGTTACAAACATGGAAAGTCGCTTCCCAGCAATGTGAGTCTTATGGTTGGGAAGAGAGTTTTACAGGGGTAAGTATGAGATGACCGACAGCAGCCCCGTCTGGACCCCTGACCTTGGCGACCATCTTGGCGACTTGGCAAGAAATTTGGGATCTCAAAGATACTGGAATCTTCTCGACATCTCTATTAGGAGAGAAGATACGCCACGAATGTGCTAGATCATGCCATGTGACGTCACAGCCTGCCTGGGAAACTATATAAAGAGAGTGCTTGGATGACGGGTTGTGGTTGATCGACTAGGATCGCATTGGAGCGCGAACGTCTTTGGAGTCCTATCCGCTGTGCGAGCTAGTAAGCTGAGAGCTATTGAAAGTACAGTTATTGTCGTTGCTAGTTATTTGCTGACTGTTTGTATTGTTAATTATCAAAGTGCTGAACTGTTATTACTTGTGAATTGTTGTCTATTTACATTGGTAATCTGTGTAAGGACTATTGTTTCTTGTACCTGTGCTACGTATTTTCCTGCATATTTGTAAATAAACCTTCATTCTCCATTATCCTGCGTGTTGGACTGTTTACACCATACACCCATTGGAAGATTTTGTAACAGTCTTTTTCCGTTTTTCATGTTCAGTTCAAAAGCAGATAGCTCGTATTTATATTTTCTTAAACAATCATGGCTAAAGCATTCTTAAGATTTCAGAGATATAATTCAATGCAAAAAAGATCGATTCATCTACTTTAAAAGCTAAGCTTTCTAACCTGATATCTAAAAGTTCAAAATAATTGGGCACTCAGAGGGATGTGCCACTGGAACCCGTATTACCACTGTATATTTTTCGAACATGTCTTGTCAAAAGTTAATTTACAAATGAATTCGGACCGCTAATATTCTCATCTAAATGATTTTTATTCTAAGAATGAGTTGTGTCATTTTTTTTAAAACTAGTTACATTTTCCTGCCAGGGAATCTACTCCAAAGATAGGAAAGAACATTTATTTTTCTGAACTACATTAATCCTTTGCACTCCGGAAAGTTATAATTAGATGCATAATTATTCACTGATTAACAAGAGCTCCTATTATTGCTTTGGAACGTAAAAAATATGTTTGTATAAGTTCATTTTTCCTAAATAATTATTCTACAACTTCTTACAACTTTGTAGGTAGTTTTTTAACCATCGAAATCAAGAAACGTGAAAATGATGCATCGTTTAGAATGGCGCCTAAAAGGCGACATCGGTGTGCAAAGGGTTAAGTTTTGAGGTTGTTTTCGCGTGACCACCTGTTTTAAGTAAAATTGGGGCTTTGGGACAGATAGATACAATTGACTCCGGGACACGTTGATAGGCGTCTTCTGTGTGTATCAATGTGCCTTCACAGCAACTACTTTGCAACATCGTCTTCAGAAACGGATAAAACGAACTATCTAAGAGTATTTAAGCATTTTTTAAAGTCAATTAAGTCAGAGGCGGCGCCAGCGGGGGGTCAGGGGGCAATTGCCCCCTCCGTCGGCGAGAAATTAAGACTTTCATCGGCAAAAATCTTGACCGTTTCGGGAGATGTGGGTATCAAGGAATCTGATAAATTAAATCCCATCTTAAAGTTATTATATAATAAACGGTCGAGATAAGCGATTTGCGTCCGAATTTGACTACTGATTAACGGTTAAGTCAACATACAAGAGCCTATAGTTCTTATTTTACAGAATAACCGGCAATACAAGTGAATCAGATGTCACATTTTTTGCCGGCTGTTTTCGGTATAGGTCGGCTAAGGGATGAGCAACGGCCAAGAGATCATGGATGGAAATCGTATGTCTTGTTACTTCCATCGACTGTTTCGATAACTTGTCGGTGGAATTATTAGGGAAAACTAAATTACAGTCGGACCTCTTATTTAACGAACCTCTATTTTGCGAACTTTTTCTTGGAACCAAGAACATTTTGCGAATTTCTTCGTAAAATAACCTCCAAATAGCGAAGTGCATTCTGTATTTAACGACTTCTGATCCAATATTTTTTTTCTCCCTATTTCTCAAAATATTTCTAAACATTTCAAACTTTTTCTTTCTTTTAACACATTTTACGGTGATCAATGACCTTGAGGCTGGAAAATGTCAAAGCGAAAGTGCTTGAGCATCAAAGAAAAAAAATTTAATTCTTCATGAGGTGGATAAAGGCGTGAAAAAAGTATATTGCTTTAAAATTTGGTATTCCTCCAAACAGCTTATCAACCATAATAAAAAAATCGTGATAAGATACAAAATTATGATTCATCGAATTCTTGTTCAAAACGTTTAAAAGCACGTGTCTATGAAGATGTGGACGAGGCAGTTTTGAAGTGGACAGTGTGAAAAATAAAAACAATACAGCGATGAATTGCGATGAAGACGAAGATGATGACGATGGAAATGATCATGATGCAGAAATCAACAAACCTTCGTATGATGAAATGCTAAAATTCATTGATTTTAATATAAAATTATTTTTTTAAATTCAAAATACAGTGTGTTCCCTGACAATGTTTTGTTTTATTCTTAATTTACTTGCAGATTTCTTTTTGATGGGTAAAATATATAAAACAAATAGATATGAATTTACAAAATAAAGGTGTGATTAATTACTTTTTTAATAATATTTAGTGTTTATGAATTTTAAATCTGTTTTGTGTAGTTTAAAGTATTTTAAAAGGTGAATCTCTATTTAACGAATTTTCCATATAACGAACTTTTTTTCGGGATTTAGCGACTTCGTTAAATAGAGGTCCGAATGTATCTGCATTATACAAGAGTGTGGCGATACATAGAGGTCACTCATCTCAATGGCCATTTTTGTTCGGCGCAGAATTTTTCGGTCCATAGACAAAATGTTAAAATAACTCCTTTATTAACGGCCACTCAAAACCCTCTGAGTGGTCGGGTTGGTCACCCATTCAACTTCAATGAAATATATTCCTTTCGTCTCTCACAACATGGAAGAAAATGGAGGAAAGCAAGAACACCAAATTTATACAATCAAAAACAACACCGGAAATTAGATCGAAATTAATCATTCTTTTCCCAATGTGAAGAGAAAAGTTAATTTAGGTCTCTACCGGTGATGGGCATTAAACAGTTCATTTATGTCTTTCAGGCACTGATTCGAACTCTGACAAAAAAAAAAAATCTGCTGCTATGGGTTTCGACCATCAACTAATGAAACTTTCAGCTCAACGACTTTAGTCTTTCCTCAACAACTACCGACGAACAATTATGGATAAATTTTTCCAATTAAAAAATGTTGAATCTTGAAATTGACCTCCGAAAGATCTCAAAGATCCAAGCAGACACAGATTCTAATTTTTTTAAAAGGGGAAAGCAATATGTGTAGATATAGAGAGAAAGTTTCGGATAAAGTACATTTTTCGTTGGATAATTCTTAAAATTCGCTTTATCAGAAATGTCGAATTAGGACTGGTTTAAGCAGGTATGTTGTACTCCCACTCCTAAACATGATAGGCCTTTAGAGAGGCCAATTTTCCTTGGAACTGTGGGCGACCGCTACAGAAAGGTTTCGGTGTATTATATACAGTGAAACCTCTTCGAACGGCCACCCCTGTGTACCGGCCACCCCTCTTAACGGCCAATTTTTCGCGGCACGGATTTTTCGGCCCATAGACCTAATGTTAAAATAACCCCTAGCAACGGCCACCCAACCCCTCTGAACGGCCGCCGGGTGGGTTCGCCCATCCCATTTGACAAACGCATCGGTTAGAGATTTACTTTTTAACTGAAAAACGAACTTGAAAAAATGGTTCTTCCGAGAAGAGTAAAAACTTAAAACAGTCACAAATTGTATCCTTTTTTCAAAAAATGTAAAAAATTATTAAATAAAGTACTATTTTCTCTTTAGATAAGTCTCAAACTTCATTTTAAATAAGAAATATGTGTCAGACTTGTTTATATTATGTATTATAGCAATTATCTTGTAATTGTAACGAAAACCCTTCAGAGCGGCCACCCCCTCTGAGCGGCCAATTTTTCTCGGAACGGAAGGGTGGCCGCCCAGAGAAGTTTCACTGTACTAGCCGCCTTCGGCGACTACATTGTTCATCGGGAATATCAATTCAATTGAATCTCTTATAGGTAATTTGATATTCATGATTCCCTCAGCAAAGTAATTTTAAACTTAAAATTGTGATAACCCGTGTGGTTTTATTAGCTGTGCACATATTCTGTTAATTGAATAGATTAACGTCCCTAATGAAGTCAAGTAACTGAACGTGCGATCTAACATCTAATTGCACGTCGTCGGCACCAACTTTACTTTCTTATTCCTTATACAAAATACGCATTTGATTTACATATGAAAACGACGCGGCACATTTTATGTCTTGCAGCATGTTAGGTGGATTAAAACATGCTGATAAAAAGAATTAAAACATAGCAACCATAATCATTCAGCTTACTGGATATATTTTCAAATATAATTAGTACCTTAGAGGACTTCGTTTACAGATTTCATAGAAAAATTGATGAAACCAAAAAAAAAGTAAAATCCATTAGGATATTACCTTAGCTTTCAACAATGGAAGTGAAACACGCAATTAATTATTATTTATGTAAAAACTGGCAACAGTTTCAATCAGCAATAATGAAAAGAATTGTTGTAAATTATGCCTAAAATTATTTCTACAAATTTAATAAAATTATATTTAAAAAAAAACTGTACGGCAATTTATTTGATGTCATTAAAAAGATAAGTTTGTGAATTTTCAGATGGTATAAAAATTAATTTTGTGCTATAATATTTTCGAAAGTTATCAAGGAAGAACCGTGAAATTTCGATTAAATTGTAATTAAATATAAAAAAAATAGCTTCGAGTTGCACATTCCCACCTTCCAAAGTATTCTGGAGTCAAATTTCGTAGCTCGGGATCCAGCGGTCTGCTCTGTAGAGCCGTAGCCATCCATAGAGCGCCAATACACACATTCTCCTTTATTATGAGTAGACACTAGCAAAACCCGCAGCTCGTAACCACTACATTTTCAGTTTTAAATATCGCATTTCATATGAAATAAAAATTGTCGAAATCGATCCAATGTTTGGAGCTGGGGGGGGGGGCCCCTGATCCTCTGGTTTCGCCAATTATTTTAAATATGTTTATATGTGTTTATAGGTTTAAAATCAGTTAATAAAAAAAATATCACTTGTTTCTGCTGTTATTTTATTTTGCTATCAAATCTAGAAAATAATCTGCACATTTTTTGCCAATATTAGTGAGGTACATTTCATTTGCTACGAGATTTATGTTCAAAATTCTTCATTTTGTATTATTGCTTGTCATTCCGGTCAGACAATACTTACTGCACAGACGGTATACAAATAGCTAATTATTCCAAATAATTATTATATTTGAATTCGCTAATTAATACTTAATTACCTTTAATTAAATATGAAATTAATTATAATGTGTTATTTTGAAGTTACATAAATTAAAGAAATTTTTCTTGGCCCCCCCCCCCTCCCGTCTGCGATGTCTTGCCTCCCCGTCGGAAAATTTCTGCCGCCGCTTCTGAATTAAGTATTTGTTTATACAATGAAAAAACGGTTTGAATTGCGTAGCAAGAATGAAAAGTATTGTTGTAAATTAAGTTTAAATTATTTTTTTACGAATTTATTAAAATTGGAGGAAAAAAATTGTACGGCAACTCAATTGATATCATCGAATAGATAATTTTTTGCTTTTTCAGATGGTGTGAGAACTATTTTTGTTTTATATTATTTTCGTAAATTAGCATGGAAATCCGCGAAAATTTCCCTCGATTTTTAACTGATTAAAATTTCAGAAAACGGTTTCGAGGTACACATTCCATCTCTCCCCAAGTATTTATAAACACACACATTCTCCTTTATTATTTGTAGAAATAAATTATTTTCATTTTCCAGTCTTATTAAAAATGTTGAATTTTCATTAAAATAAAAGTTTGTTACTTGGTTAAACTTTTAAACCTTGAATTTGGAATACAAAATATTTTGATAAAGCAAATTTTGTTTTGATCCCACACATATTAATCATCTTTATTTTTGATATTTCCCTGAAAGAATCAATGTGCCCCAAGCGTGTAACAATGTACCACTATTATGGGGCAGATTAATAAAAGTCCATTTTTAGGAAAAAATTGTTATAAGTATTTTATTATGTTATTTATGACCAAAACTCGACTGAAATCCTATATTAGATTAACAAATGTATAAATATTGCGCATTAATTTTAATTATTACCGCTGGTAAATCATTTTTTAGCTTTCCAGAAAAAAAGTGTATCAATGTTCCCGCATTCCCTCTATATTGTTCAATATATTCATAACTAGCAGTACGCGCACGGCGATGCCCGTGGAATCAGGACTTCAACAAAATAAAAAAAAAATCGCCCACAATGACACGAAAAAGTTTTCAAAACAAAATCAAAACAAAAGATACACATTATAGATTTTCCCGCTTATTTTTTCCGCGATAATAACATGTAGAAAAACAGTACAGAGTACATTAATCCAAAACAATATAAAAAAATTGTTGCCCGTGGAATCAGGACTTCAACAAAATGAAAAAAATTCCTTAGAACATGACAAAAAGCTCCGAAGGTTATGACGTCACCTGACCCTTCATCCAATCAAATTGAAAGCTGCGTTCCGGAAGGCTATCGCTGAAGAAATTTCGCTCGACAAAAATAACTTTCATCTGCCCAGGAATAATTTAATTTTTAAAAAAACGGGAAAAGATATTTTAACCGTTCTTGTTTTAAATCAGAGAGAACCGTTCTAGTTATAAGCTGAAAAAAATTGAAAATAATAGTGTTATTAGAAAGTCGGATGCAACAAATTTAAAAACAAAACTAAAATTTAGGTGGTAAAACTGACAATTTTTTAAAAAATTCTCAAAATTCAGTAAATTACGTTAGAAATTCAAAACTAACGTCATTAGAACGGAAATCGCGTGCTCTTTCCGATGGTCTATCTATTTTTGTCGTACAATTATTCGAAACCATTCTATTGACAAATTAGTGCGAAAAATCAACCAAAACAACAGAAAACATTAAATAAAAAAAATTCTAGATTAAAATTTAAAATTTCGGCTTCGAGGTGCATTCAGTCACCATTACGACTACCTGTGTACCAAATTTCATGGCTGTAAGTGCGATAGATTCGTCTGGACATCGCCGACAAACACACACACACACACAAACATTGCCTTTTATAAGTATAGATAACACTTTCAGTAATGTGAGGAGAATCGGAGAACGAATGATGGAACAGTAGAAAGTTCATAATATTTTCGCGCTCTTGTTTTTAAGGATATCAAAAGCTTTTGATGTAGATTACGGTAGCATTATGTTTAGGGTTTAACGCACTTTCGATGATGTTCACTAAAAGGGATAACGAAGCATCCTTTACAGTGGCGAATCCAGAATTCAGGTCGGGAGGAGCGGGGCTGAAGTCATAAAATTTTTGCACCGTCGTGACGAATATCAAACCTCATGGCTTATGTAAACCAAAACACTTTAACTTTACACACCTGTCAGTAAGAATCATAAAAAACAATACAATACTGTCGATAATTTAATAAAAAATACAATGAAATAACTAGCCAAAAAAATGTCTTCGACCGCGTCAACGCTACAAGTACAAGTGAAATGACTAGAGAATTGGAAAAAATTTCGAGTCTGTCAAGCCAGAAAGCAATGTTGTTACGTTTTTGTTATTTTTTTTTTTGAAAGAAGGTGAAATTAAGAACAAATAACTTGAAAAGGAATATGGCGGCCTTCCTATGAGGGTGCCATTTTCTTTTTCTCTTGACCGAATTGGATCGGCAATTTTTCTAGCCCGTCTCCTGATGGCAATTTTTTGTTTTGTTTTTTAAGGCAGCTTGAGACGAAGGCTGTTTTTTTTGTGATACTCTTGAACAAATAATTTTTAAACCCTTCACAAGCTAGGAACTTAGTTCTGGAGCATACGCCGAAGACAAAATCTTCATCCTTGAATTTAAGAACAAACAGTTTTATGATTTTAAATAAAATGAAGAATTCTGGTTTAGCTCTGCAGCCCGATAGCCACCGCCCCCCTGGATTCGCCACTGATCCTTTAATCTGCTCGCCTTTCAAAATTTCCTTAGTGGCCTTATCAAAAGCATTAAAATATCCGATATTTCTGACACCAATTAAATGACTACACCAGAATCATTCTTGATGCATTTTTAAAGTTAGGATAAACTGCAGGAGTGTAGTGATTTTTTTTTAAAACAAGAAATAATAAAAAAATTATTGAAAAGTCATAAAAACATCGCGATTTCTGTCACCCGGGTTAGATCGTCCCGGTACTTCTTATTTTGCGACTACACCACTGATACGCTCAGAAAGCGCGTTGTTTTAAGGGAACGCAATGTTTTATTTGTTTCTCTTTATACATAAAAAAAAGGAGTTCCGGCTCCACTACACCCCTACCCTTAGGAAAGTATTTTTAAACACTTCGTGTATTTTTACTTTCTCGTATACGAAGTATGCAAAGAGAAAGTATTGTAATCGTCAAAAAATTCGAACTCGAGATTTTGACGGATCTCCACGTTTCAGACCTCCCTGAGTCCGAAAAACACAATTTTGGAATTATGTCTGTCTGTCTGTGAACACGATAACTCGAAAACTATTAGAGCTACGGGGATGAAATTTTGTATGTGGTCTTTAAACATAATTTGTAGGTTTCTATCAAATTTTGGACAAAATCTGTCAACGGGAAGTCTGTCAATCTGTACGTCCGCGGTCATGCGAACGCTATAACTCAAAAACTTGAATAGCTAGAGGGATAAAATTTGGTACACAGTTTTATTGTCATGAATGTAGGTCCGTATAAAATTTTGGGCCAAATCCGTCGAAGGGTTGACTGTCTGTCGGTCTGTATAATCGCATACTTGTTCAGTTTTGAAACTAACTGCCTGCGCATGCCTACTGGTTTTTAGAAGTGTTAAGTTCCGTTAATTGTGCTCGTGCACCTTCCTAATGGGTCAACAGGGCCAGATTTCCCAAAGGCCTAGGGCGCATGTGCAGAAGAAATAACCAAATAGTTACACATTTTTCAGCGTTATTTTCAAAGGACTATATAAGATGTTTTTAAAATTTGCATTCGTTACTTTTAATATATGTATCGATCCATTTTTTAAAAAATCTTTTGTGGGCCTCATCGTCTCTTGCTTTTGAACTCATTTGCATTGAAAGATACTTAAAACAAACATGACACAGGCTTGGAACAAAAAAAGCTGAACTTCATAAATGCAGAATCGTATCAAACATAAACACCGGGAAGTAAAATAAGTATGATTAATTGAACAATAAATGAATAAATTTGTACAAAAAGTGCTCGAGATATTAAAAATATTGTAGAATTATTATTTAAAACAGGGATGCCACTCACAAAAAAGAGGAAATCACGCGCGAATTAAAAAAAGCAAAAATGAGGAAATCGTTTATGAATTTAAAAAAGTTAAAGTGTGGGAATCGCACGCGAGTAAAAGAATTTGTTAAGTAAAATTTCCATTTTTCATAACATTTATGCATGAATTTCATAAATTAATATAATATATAATAAAATGAAAATTTTGTTATAATTGAAATCAATGTTATAAAATTAAAAGCTTTTTAAAAAAATAAGCTGACTGCATAAAAATGAGGCTTACTCACACATACAAATATATATATTTTTTAAATTTGATTTTTAATTAATATTTTTACCCAATAAAGCTGTGCATGAATATTAGAAACAGAAATCCAATCCCAATAACATATTTTTACAATTAAAAAATGTCCAACACTAGGACAGAATTTAAAATGTTTAAGTTACTAAAAAGTTAAATTACTGCATTCTTCACACAAATTAAAAATTTTGAAAAATACTAACAATACTATTAATTTTATCACAATGCTGTATTTTTACACTCAAATGCAGAAAATCTATAAAAATAAAACATTTTCATTTTTTATTTTTAATATTTGCACGCAGAAACATCTCTTTGATAGTTAGGATATTATGTTTTTTAAATTTTAACATTTCTTTTAGAATTAAGTTCAGAATGAAAGTTTTTGACAGCTTCACTTTTACTTTTATCCTCAACTTTTCTTCTTTTGGATTCATTTACATTTTCGCCATCATTAAAATTTGGTTCATGCAGTCTCTTTAAACCATGTGTTAGTTTTTTCTTATGATTTATCCTTTGCCTTTTAGTTGCATCTGCAGACATCTTTTTGCAGCTTTTTTTGTCAGAGCTTTTTCTTTACTGGCATTTAATTCTTTTATTCTCTTTTCTCTTAATGATTTATTTAGTTTAAGTTTATCAAAGTAAACATTCCGTGAATTTCTTACATTTCTAGCCAGTTTCGGATCAACTTTTTCTTTGAGAAAGTCATGTTTGGAAAACATACAAACTGCCATTTTTTTTTGTGTGTGAGCGCAGCTCATACTTAATACACTGCATAGCATAAAATGTTGAAACATTTAATCTATTGCTTCCAGGTGTAATCACATTATTCATTATGCTAAAGCTACTTTCCACTTTGGGTTCATGGAAGCAGGTTAGCAAAGCAAATGCCATCCTTGAAAGTAGAGGATATTTCGAGGTATTCTCCACATCTCTCCACCATAAATCAACAGATTCTTCTACAATATCACTAAGACGATCATTTTGAAAATTATGTATTTCCAAATCATATGTGCTTCTTTTTCTGAATCTTGAACAACATTTGAAGCATAGAATGGCAGTTCTTTCATCAATTCTAATGCAACAGAAGTCTTTCTATTGCATGGATCCAATGAAGATACTGCCTTTAAAAAAGGATTGGCAAAAGGCATTTTTTCCACAAGCCACTTAGCACACCCAATGTATGCCTTAAATACACGTATCTTAAAATTTTTTATCACAATCAATTGAGATTTCGGAGCCAACTTTATAAGTTGCTTTGCAGTATCACCCACAAAGATTGAAGAAAAAGAAATATCCGCGGAAATCGAGGATTGATTTAAAAAGAAAAAAAAAGCGGAATTTTTCAACGGGCAGGGATTTATAAAAAAACAAAAAAAGCGGAAATCCGCCGTTCTGCGGAAAAGTGGCATCCCTGTTAAAAGAAAATTAATGGGTGAAAAATGAACTACGTATAAAGTTTTGTTAAAATAAAAATTATCTCACTAAAAAATATGGCCATGTAAAAAACTTTTTTTGATTATACATAATTATTAAGACTTTTATTTCTCATTTTTTGAGCCAACAGTTAAAACTTTCTTTTATGCTTCAGTCTGCTATTTTCCTCCATTTTCTAAATTTTGCTCTTTCTTTGATTGGGGGTTTTCTTCATTTTTTTCTCATAGCAATTTTCTTACTATCAAGTTCCTCCTAGTACCATTTGCCTGATGACCTTAATTTCCTTTCATCCAATCAGAATTCGGAATGAATTCTGATTGGATGGAACGAAAGACGACTGGAAGAAAATAATACAACCTCAGACATTCCTCCCAATGCTAAACTTTGACCTCAAAACGCGGCAGAACGTCGATACATAACTCGGACGCTGAACGGCTTTCGGCAGGATTACGCAATATCTTATGAATTCGACTCTCTCTCTCTTTCGCTTTAGAAGCCATACTCAAAATTTTCACGTGGTGCACAGTTTTTGTTTGCATGAGCAACCCATCCCCCCCCCCCCCCAACACATTAACAAAAATTTTAATGCAGATTTGCATCGATCCCAAGAATGATTAAATTCGATGCCGAAAATGTGTCATGTCTGTTAAAAGGATCCGTCTACTTCAATCCCATTCACGGATAAAAGCGTGCAGGATAAACGCACGCAGATGATTTCAAGGAATGGATTTTTTTTGTAGGCATAATTATGTTATTTCATAAGTAGTGTAATTTTGAATTAAAAATTGAATGTGGTACAAAGATTGTATTAAGTGCTTATATGTTTGAAAAATGAACTATTGTATATTAAATTGCAAATTATATATTAACTTTCTTGAGAGGGGAAGGGACGCAGAATATGTGTTAGCCTAGGGCATGGGTAAATTAATCCCTGGGGTCAATTCACATAACGTCACTGCCACTTATAAATAGGGTTGTAGTGAAGACAAAGGAGTCCTGGATTACGAGGTTTTTTTACGAGATAAATTAAATAAGGAAAAAAAAAATTACAAAGATGTCTCTTTAAAACAGTGCGATCCTTTCCTAATCCTTACTGCTGCAAATATGATTAATATCTCAAATTAATAAGCTAACGTTGGCGGGAAAGGGGTAAAAACATTAAACATTTTTAAATATAGTATTTTGCGCTTTGATTTTGAAAGCGCATGTTTTCTAAATTGCCATGCTATGATTTCACATCGAAATTGATTAGTTTTAGTATAACGATATTAACATAAATCTGAAAAAAAAAAAAAACTTTTTCATTATATTCATGTTTTGAACTACAGCATGCATTAATAAAATATAATTGAAAAAATATGCATTGCCGACATCTTATTATTGCACGATTTGAACATCAAATTTAATATGAATAAAATAATTATGCATTTGAAATGTGCCCAAATATTTTATTGTGAAGCAATCCCCTCCCTATCACCGTCTCTCCTACTTCCCCAAACAGTACCAACAGAAGTTCTCGGTTTGTGGAATAGCAGTTCATTTAACGAGTTTTATTGACAAACAGTTCGGAAACCGAGTACATGCATCTAAATACCTTAAAAGGACACTTGATTTTTACACAGCATTTATACTTGTAAAGCATCTATGCAAGTCAATGGCAGTGTATTCTTTTTACTTTCTCGTATACAAAGAGAAAGTATTGTAATCGTCAAAAAATTCGAACTCGAGATTTTGACGAATCTCCACATTTTAGACCTCCCTGATTCCGAAAAACACAATTTTGGAATTATGTCTGTCTGTGAACACGATAACTCGAAAACTATTAGAGCTACGGGGATGAAATTTGGTATGTGGTCTTTAAACATAATTTGTAGGTTTCTATCAAATTTTGGACAAAATCCGTCAACGGGAAGTCTGTCTGTCTGTATGTTCGGGGTCATGCGAACGCTATAACTCAAAAATTTGAAAAGCCAGATGGATAAAATTTTATACACAGTTTTATCGTCATGAATGTAGGTCCGTATAAAATTTTGGGCCAAATCCGTCAAAGGGTTGACTGTGTGTCGGTCTGTATAATCGCATACTTGTTCAGTTTTGAAACTAACTCCCTGCGCATGCCTGCTAGTGGCAATGCCTGTGCAAGGAAGGGACGCTCCGAAACTTGGCAGTTTGCCAAAAACAAATTCTGGAGTGATTTTGTAAGGAAGCAAACATTTAGGGAGTCTCGCCAGGTCCTGTTGCGCAAAAGAATGAGCAGAGGATTTGAATTTGTTTTGATCCTTCAAACCACGCGTGGTTCCAACTTTGGTTTACTTGCGACGGAAGTTTATTTGACGTCTTTTATTATTCTAGTTTTCTCTACATGTGTTAGGAGTATACGAGAAAGTTTAGGGGAGACCACTCCCGCTGGTTTAAAAATAAGTCCCATTCTTGTTTCCCAAAACCTGTGCAATCCTAATCTTTCATACACTCTCAAATCTACAGACCAATCTGAGTTGTTTGCAAATACAGAAAAATAACTCTGAGAACACTAGTAGGAAATCCATTTTATTTCCATTTTGAGCAATAAAAATATTAATTTACAATTATTAAAAATAAGAGAAAAAAGCACATAACAAATATGACAAAATCGGATGACCTAATCACTGAATAGAAGATAAACCGCAAAGTGCAAAAATTTGAAGTGAAACCAAACACACTGATTCTTTTACTGGTTAAATGTAAAGAAAATAAATGTATACTACAATATGATAGACTTCAGTTATATCTTTTAGAAAGTACAGAAAGTATGGCAGTAATAAATATACAAATAAATTAAGCTTTTTTATATATATAGTTGGAGAATTACAAGACGTTTTCTTTTAAATACATTTATTTTTACAAGACACAATACTTAATTTATAAAAGTACGATCTAAAAAAATATATATGCCTTTATTATAATTAATTTAACATAGATGCATATATACATATATGCAATAGAATGTTCATATGAAATATGAACTACTGCAAAAATGATTATTATTATGAACTACTCAAGTATTATAATTTTAACTAGCAGTTAAACATTCCTTTAAATAACAGGCAAATCCCTGATATTTATACACACTGCTCAGGAAAAATTAACTATTAAGCACTGCACAAATTAATGTCCTTCAAAATTTAAAATATGTTCACTACCGTGTAAAAAAAGTGACAGAAAATGGTATGAAAGTTCAGACAGAGTGTTGCAATTCCACTTGAAACACCTCTAATTAATCGCAATAACAAATTTACTTACACTAAATTTAAAATATGTCATAGCCCACAACATTTGAAGTAATATATTTTCAAAACCCACTGACCTTAATGAAATAGATCAGAAATACTTTTTAAAATTATTCATCTGGCGATTATTTAACTTTTTTTTGAGTAGACCAGAAGTGATTGCGATCCCATTCCAAAAATCCAGAATGCTGTCGTAAAAATCTGACATAATATCTGTGACATTAGAATATTAACATGATACACATTTCTAGATGTAAACACGTACATTGTGAAACATTTTCATTAGCGAAAGAAAAAGCATAACTTTTCATAAAAAATTTACACCAATGTTAAGAGTAACTTATCAATTTAGTTGCTTTAACATTTAAAAAAATAATAGCGAATTTAAACTTGCTGTTTTTTTAGGAGTCTTAATATCTGAAAATTGATGTTTTTATAATTTTTTTATTGACAGTTTAAATTTCAATGTGATCGGAGACAGATTTTGATGTCGGCAGTATAATTTTACTTATTCCTTCAAGTATTAGATTAGAACTTGACTTTCATTTATTAATAGGTATTGAAGATATGTAATTGCAAAGAATGTTAATGGTATATAAAGAATTTTGACAAAAAGTCCAGTTATTCAATGAATTATCCCTAAATATTTCTCAAATAGGATTTCTGATGCAAAGGTTCACAGGTTTTTTTTTTTTGTAAGTTAGAATAAAGAATCTTTCACTGCCTATGTTCCAAGTTCAAAAATGTTCTCCATTTGATCATAGTATCACCCACAGAATTAATTTCTGAATATTTTTTTATTCTGAAACAAAATTTGAGAAAGATAACGAATTTTCATTTAACAAATATAGATTTCTATCCAGAATTCCAGACTACAATGAATTAAGGAAGGCGGTGACTGCGACTCCATTTCAAAAATCCCGAAAAGTGTGCCGTAAAAATCCAAAATAATTTTGAATAATTGTAAATTGCTGATGTGATGCACAAACACACATATTTCAACAAAATGACTGGATTTCCACTTATTTACTCAGAGGAAATGTGCGACTACTTCACTGATTTCGATATTAATCTAAAATTATTACACTATCTCAACGATATATTTGTTCTAAATAAAAATTTGAGACAGATAGTGAATCTAAAAATATCCCAAAATTCTAGATTTAAGAAGGTAAAAAGCACAGAATTCTGGATAAATTCTGAAAGCAACCACCCCCGATTTCTCCTTTACTTTTTATTACTTTAATGTTATGCAAAATTTCGGATTTCTGGTTTAAAAACTAAAATCTCCCAAGACATATTCATTTTTTTTTACTAAGCTCTTTTTTCCATTTGTTTTTTAAAGTTCACATGATGGTTCAAGGAGTTGCAATTCATCACTAGTAGTTGTACGATTCGACTGTCACACGTACCTATCGGAACCACATTTAAATCTGAGGGAAAATGCCCAATCTTTCCACTTGCAAAATCATAAATAAGATTAAAACAGACACATTGACATGTAAAAATGTATAATAATTAATAAACATAAATATCAATAAGTTAAAATAAATACAGTTTTACAAAAATGAATGAAATAATACATCAATCAACAAAAAATTACTCAAAAAATTACATTTTCCACTACAAAAATAGTTATCCCAAGAAACAGAAAATAAGGTTTCTATTATAAATGGGATAAAGCAATGGAAGAAAATTTATTCATATAGAGGTACATGAACAACTATCACAAAAAAATGAACACGTTACTTAAAATAACTTTCGAGTAAGACAAAAAAAAAAAAAAGGTAATATATGCACACAAGATGCCTTGCATCTTAGTAAAGTGAATAAAAATAATGGAAAAAAAATTCTCACTTAAAAAATAGTCGTGAATCACTGAATGTGACGCATCTTTGGTGCTGTGGCAGCTTTGAAGAGGCAGTGATGGCATTTTTTAGGGCAGTATACCAGCAAATGTGAAAGGGAAAAGTCAGGACAAACTTTTACAAAATTCAATTGTTACTTTATCGTGGATCTTCATTTAATGACACACTGCGGAGGGAAAAAATTTTGAAATCTTAAGCCTCAGTCTTTTTAACCCAAAATGGAGTTTTTAGTTATATTAACGTCCCATTTTGAAGCAACACAAGGGCTATTTTGGGATGGACCTCGTAATTTTGAAATGGAAGAAGACAGAGTGATTTAAATTAAATTCAAACCTTGGTTTATGAATAATTTCCGTCTCCAGCTATTAAAGGAAAGCAAGTTGCAAAAACATTTTCAATAATGCCTACCTTGCTTAAGAAACAATGCCATGTGTCACCACTGCTTAGTGGTGCCAAAAAGCCCTTTCAAGCAATGAACACTTCCTACTTCTGTCATCTGTTCTCCTTCACACACGTATGGTAAAACCAAATTTGCTTATACTGGATGTGCTCGGTATTTAAATTTCATTACGTTGGTCCCGACTTTCCCCTCGTCTTGTATATCGGCGTATGATGAGCAACAAGTTGGAAAACAAATTTTGGGGTACCAATATCTTGTAGAGGTATTCCCCAAATGTCCCACAAACACTTCATTGAGGGACTAATTCCACATGAAATTAGAGTTACATGAAGGAATGAAACACCAGGTGTAATATTTATCTCTTCCTACAGAAGACCCAGTAGATCAAAGAAGTCCACAGGAATCTATGTGACCAGACTGACTTCCCAAAAGGTTTGTACATATAAAATGGATTTAATTATGCGTACCAGCAGGGGTGGCTTGCACACAGGCAGTGGGAATCTTTAGCAACCTCCCCTCCCCCCAAATTTTTTCAGTGTATAAACATAATCACGAATTTAATTAATTTTGCATGCGATGTTTAAAATCCATCAACAAACAAACACATTGTTCCTTTTAGAGCTTTTGAATTTTAGAGTAAACAGTCAGCTCTTTTTTCAGTGGGAGAAAACTCCCAACAGAAATGCCGAGTATCCATTTCCTTGCGGCTGCACATTTGCAGTAACAAAATGCATTTATTGCTACTACACTGCTTGTGAAGCGAAGGAGGTGCTGTGAAAATACAGTTGCAGATATATTAGAAGTATTAAACATTTGTCTACTACAGAATTTTTTTTTTGCAAGCCTGAAATTCGAAAATAAAATAAATAAAAAATGGAGGATAATTAATGATGAATGAAAATTAAGAAATTATTGTGCTATACAATTTCATCATAAAAAAACACGGAAATAACATCACTACATGCATGTACATGTAGGGATGTTATTTCCGTGCATTAACTTTTAACACTTCCACAATGCTTTCTATAGATCAACCACAGTTGCAAACATTTTTAATGAAAGTATGTGTCTGGACTGCAGGAATTTTAAATTAAGAAAATTTACTTTGAAGTTCAATTTTTAATAAAAATTAGTATAATTTCTTAGTTACAATTTTTATTAAAATATTACCTACATCAAGTGTAAAATCTATTATTTTATATTAATATTTAAATTATTCAAAATTAATTAAAAAGGCAAAATTTAAGTTATTTCAAAATGCATTAATTACATGCAGTGCAATTCAAGTTATAGCACCCCCACAGCTACTATGCACGAGCCGCCACTGCGTACAATTATCAATATAAAAAAGTAAGTCAAATTACCTCCGAGAAAGTCATTATATTGTAATAATGTGTTAATCAAAAAACATTTTACACTAGAAATATACAATTTTAATACAAATGAAAAGCATTATTGATAGAGATGTTCAGAATTGCAAATTACACGACATGCATTTTTACAAATTATAATAAAATTTTAAAAATTAAAACAAGGTCTTTAGAAACCAGTAAATATGGCATTAGATAGAAAAAGACAGTTGATTTTTTAATGAATGAATAAAATGTTCCTCAACTTCTATAAACTTCATTGAAAAATAAAGAATGGCGTGTGTAAAAGGGGATTTTGGACGATGATATCAGGATGGCACAAATAAAATTTAGATTTTCTTCAAATTTATTATTTGCAAAAGGAAAAAAAAAACCACTAAGATAAATATCTAAATCACTTTTATGAACTAGTGAACAAATGTCCAATAGTCCCAAACTAAAATTGAATTTCTGCCCTGGAAATTATTTCAGAAAATTTTTACTTAATACAAATTATATGACAGATTAATAAATATCATGAAAAATATATTCAAGAGAAAATCCATATTTGAATATAATTTTTCAGGAAAAGTGGGAAATTACACAACACATGTGAATGAATGAAACAAAAATAAATAAAACAATGAAACAAATCAAAAACAATTACAAAAATATTTTGAAAGAATTAATTCTCTCCGGAGCTAACCTTTTATTAATCCCTTAAATGTTATGACAAACAAAAAATCAAAGAAACAAAAGACTTAAACACTGAAAAAATATTAACAGTTAAAAACTAATTTTACATTAAATACAAGTAAATCACTAATACAGATGCAAACTACTTGTGCTTCAAAACAAATATGAAGGCATTATGCAATGAATCTAAATTCCAATGCAAATTTCTCAGCCTCTTCTGACTGCTGATTACAAAAGAATATACACAAAACAAATCTAAAGTTTTTACATTTTAGATCACATCCACCTGAAAAAAAATCTTTCATTCTTGTATATGAAATTACATGATGCAACCAACATTTCTTCTTTCAAGATGAAACATGTATTACAAAATGCCAAAATTTTAAATAAACTTTGTATTTTTTACAATAAAAAATCACATTAAAACAGTGGAATAAACTCCGGGCAGTGTAACTGGCAGTGTCCTGTACAAGTTCGTTAAAAATTGAATGGAATAAGGCTTCATCTGAGACTAGGATGGTTTATAACGCAAAAAGCAATCCAAATGTCTGTCCAGTTCCTAGAAATAGGAAATATGTGTTTAAATATTTACACACTCAAGTTCAGAAAAGGGAAATATCTAATAATAAGTAAATTGAAATTGGTAAAAGCAACCTACACAATATCATGACTTAACATGTCTTTTAGTGGACACTTAATTTTTCAGAAAGAAATGGATTATCACATTTGGCAGATCATCCAACATAATTAAGAGGTGACCATTGAATTTATCTCTGAACAAGCTGAATGCCAAACTCACTTGAAGAAATCTAACAATCAAGATTTATCTAGTTTCACTCGGAGGTCAATGTTTCATCACGACACCAGTAGTAAGAGATATCCGTGCCAAAACAGAAAAGGAGTCGAGGCAGCCGGTGGTCTTATGGTGCCTTGAGCAAGTCACAAGCGAGGCAGCTAACATGTTAAGTTGTAATTTATCAACCTTTATCAAACATAATCCTACCTTCCAACTCCATGTTCCCTGTATATCTATAGTAAAAAACAGAAAACAGACGTGTTGATCTGCCACAAGAACTATTCTGTAAAGCTGAACACTTAGCGACATGAAATGAGCATGTCATTCTAGGGCCTACTTCTAAATTAACCATACTATTTCCAATTTTTAAAAGCAATTATTTCTAAAGAAATTTAATTATGTAAGAGAAAGGATTACGAAAAATTTTTAAGTTAAAAAAAAATATTTCAGTTAAATCAAAATAGGGATGCAAATATTTGCATTTCTAGTGTCTTTCCAACAGGGCACAGAAACACCCAACAAGAAGAAAAAGATACACTGTTGGCCAATTGCTAAGGCCCATTTTTAAGATGCGGAAAATTTGAACTTAATAGGAATACAGTGGTTTGTAATCAGTTGCGGAGAATCGTGGGACATAAAAATTGTTGGAACTTACATTTTACAGTGAAGATTTGGTCACAAGGGCATTTAGATCAACCAGAAAATGATGAAGTTGAAAATGGATTTTGGCCCACAACGTTTCACAGAAAGTTGATAATGAGTTGAAACTTTAGTCAATGTTTTGTTTGATGTCCATAATATTTACATGTATTTTTGTAAAAATAGCACTGATATTCCAGCGATGTAAAGGTTGCTTTAAAAAAGCCCAAATTTTTCCTACATTTTTTTTTTTGCTTACAACAAGCAGAGTTTTTGCCCAAATTGTACGAAACTTACAGAATATTTGATAATATGTAAAAGAAGTATTGTACCAAAATTTGAATTAAATAATTTGAATATTACAGAAAATATGAGTATTTTTAGTAAGTAATTTTTTACTGCCCATTTGCAAAATGTAGGGTAATTTTTCCTTTATAACTTCAGAGCCAGATATATAGAGCAATTTATATAAAAATTCCAGTTCAATATCGTTAATATTCAGAAAGATATTGGTATTGCAGTGATGTAAATTTCAGTACATGGTAAGAGAAGCTAAATGATGACGGTCCAGGCAAAAACTTAAATTTATTAAATTTGAATAATTATCATCGAAATGAAATTTAAATTATGTATTTAATTTATTAGTATACATGTGTATTCGGGATATTCAACTTTCATAAAATTCAATATTACTGTTTGAAGATTCAAGTTTAATAAATCTCAGTTTTGCATGGACCCTTATCATTTAGCTTCTCTTAGTGTGTACCGATATCTTTCGGAATCTTAGCAGTATTCAACTGGAATTTTTGTATAAGTTGCTCTACATATCTGGTTCTGAAGTTATAAAATAAGAAGTATGTTATGTTTTGCACATGCTCAGTAAAAAATTATTTAATTAAAATTTTGAAACATTGCTCTTTTACATATTGACAAATATTCTGTACATTTCGTACAATTTAGTTTTAAAACTCTGCATGTTATTAAAAAAAAAAAATGCAGGAAAAATTTGGGATTTTTAAAAGAAACCTTTACATCTCCTCGGAGATCAAACAAAACCATTGATTAAAGTTTCAACTCATAATCAGCTTTCTGTGAAACGGTGTGGGCCCAAATCCATTTTGGCTTCATTGCTTTCTGGTCAGCCCCTAAATGCACTCATGACCAAATCTTCACTGTAAAATGTGAGTTCCAATGATTGCATGTCCAATGATTCTCTGCAATCGATTGCGAACCATTGTATTCCTATTAAGTTCAAATTTTTCGCACCTTAAAAACGGCCCTTAGCATCTCGCCACCAGTGTACTTCAGACCACAACAATGAGAACCAGTAGAAAGAAGGAACTTCAGAAGATAAGAATATATTTGGTCGTAAAATAAAGGAAGGCATGAAATTATGTAAATAATAAATACTGTGAGTGATGCATCGATTTTAAATGGTTTCCTTTCATTCCAAAAGAAATATTTTAGAAATGCCCCCTCCAAAAGAAGAACATTTTAATCCTGCAAGACTAGTCAGAAAACGTAAAAAGCAGTCACGAAGCAATCAAAAGTCTAAATAATTTTATACGTAGCCAAGTCTTGAGATAAATGTCTAATAATAGGATTAATAAAATTAATTCTAATGAATACAGAATTTGCTTGCATCTATCGCAGACGAAGCCAGCTAATAACCTCTTGATACCCTGCATCCATTTAAATGGACATTTGTGTTTCATTTACAATAAAGGTTTCTTTCAATTCAAAGCCCTTAAATCCAATGCTTTGGATGGTCCCATGCTCTTACTACTAATTATGTATCATTAATTATATTAACTAATTTATTACATTAATTAATAAACATTAATAAGTTAATTATACATATATTGTGTTATTTAATTCTATAAAGAGTATTAATCTCGATATTTGTGAAAATTGGTCGAAAATTATACTTTTGGGTCTCAGGAGGAAAAAATGTTGGTCTAAATATATACAAAAACATATCTAAATATAAATATATTTAGTTAAGGGATAGGTAACAGCTTTCATATGCCATGCCATTTTTTATTATTCTTTTTTTATATTGTGTATACAAAAACAATAATAAATAAAAGTGTGTTTTGTCTTCCCCCAATTGTCTGCTTGACAGGCACTGCCAAGTGTCACTAACTTAGACACAGTTCTTGATTTGTTAGCTACTCGGTTTTGTATATATACTCCTGATCATCTATTAAAAAAAAAACACCATGTTGGCACACAATTATTCGAAACACAGAGAAGAAAATGCACACATTTCATATGCAACTATGAGGTCTTTCTTCATTTCTTGGTCATTAAGCCTACAATAAACTTGAATACACAATAATAAAGAAGTTATTATATTAGTAAAATTTTGATTGCTAGATAAAAATGATTTAACATCTTGCCATGGAATTGGCTAAGTCTCATAAATTTTAGATTAATTTCTGTTCCAGTATTATACGATCAGTTAAAGGGGGAAACTTAACATTTCTATACAAATGATATTTCAATGGGGACTATCAAACTTTTGTAGTTTTCCCATTAGCAAGATAGTGGTGACCAAGTAAAATATTCCATGAAATACACCCTAATCAAAATAATATATAAAATTGCAAATTAAGAATCCAAGTGTAGCAAACCTTACAATATAAGGTTTGCTACACTTGGCACAGATATTTGCATTTTTGGTTCTTCCCTCTAACAGAAAAAGGTCCCTTGATGAATGACATCTTTGAAAAAAAAAAACCCCTGTAAATTTTAAAAAATAAATAAATAGTACTTACTTTCATTAAGTTTTTCTTATCAAGTTCTTTCCTATGATTATAAACACATTGTTGTAATATTGAATAAAGTTGCAAAAGTTTTTCTACAGTATAGTCCTCTGTCACTCGCACAACACGAGTTAGAAAATTGTCTAAAGCGGCAGTGTCGATTGTTATTTTCAAACTTAGAGACTCCCGCACTTCTGGAGAGCCTAGAAGAAACATTTCATGAATATAATATCTTAAAGCACTTGTAGATGGTGTTCTAACTATTTTTAATATTACTTTCTAAATATTTAAAAACTCAAAAATATTTATTGATATAATTACAAAGAACCTCAACAATTGAAATTTAATATTCAAACAAACTGATAAGCTCAATGGAAATATGAAAGAAAGATTAGCACTTTGTTTTTCTACACACATAGAAGAGACGATTTCCAAAGCATATTATATAGATATTTCTGTCATAAAATAGCAATGAACTGAATCGCAATGAATGCAGAATGTTTAGTAATTTGCATCTTACAGTTAAAAAGCATTTATTATTATTTCAAATATTTTTATTTATCTTCTAAAACTTTTGACAGAAGACATGCATTTACTGTGGAAATTTCTATATTATTGAAGTAAGGTATTTACATAATGCAACAGTTATGATTATGGAAGCAAATATTGAAAACAAATTTTAATCTTTTTCATTAAGAAAAACACACTGCAGTTTCTAAACAAGCACTTATAATAAAATGGCATACTATAAAATTGTTAGTGCTGTCAAACTGCAGGATCCATTAATGAAAAAGCTCAGGACAATTAGATAAAACCATGATTAATTAATACATATTCATATTAGAGAAAAGGAATTTTTATATGGAAAAAAGGTAGAGAAATTATTCCAAGGATGATAAAGCAGTAAAACAGTCCGAGAATCCTTATGCATGAAATTCAAATAAAAAAAAAACCATAGACAATTTTAAATATCAATTACAGAAAATAAACCGGTTAAATATGAAACGATTCGAAAAACTCTTATGAAACCAAAGAGATAGGAAGGGTTTCACCACATATTTCATAAACCACAATGCATTAACCAAACTCTGAAAATTCCCAATCGCATATTAAAAACCAAGAACTGAAGTTTTTGTAGAAATGTGCAAATTATTAATAATAAATGCTTACTTAGTCTTCTGAGAGGTGGCGACCCAATTTCCATTGGAGCAGGAGATTTAGGACTGGCAGTTGATTTCTGCAAAGGGAAAATTAATACACATTTTATACCAGACATACACAACCCCGGGAAAAGAACCAATCACATTCATTTATTTATTTTAATAACAGCAATGAATCAATAAGCATCAAGTTACATGCTAGTCTCTCTTCATAATTTGTTTGTGAAATAGGAAAAAGTGAATACATTAAAATATAAAACTGTTTAACCTTTCGTCGACCGACAAAGCCTCAGAGCATAAAAAGCGAGGAAAGATGAATAAAATAAAAAGATATTAGCCGAAGCAAATAAAAATTTGTACTTAAAAATGGTTATTTCTAAAAAGTTGGGATGAAAGGGTTCAGCTGAAAGAACTTTGAAAATTAATGAATGCTTACTAATGGCAACAGATAAATTAAAATGAAGGGGAAAATATATAATCAACTAACTTATTAAGAAAACAACTTTCCACAGCCCATTCTACACGATAAAGAATAGCAGTACTTTATTTATATTGAAAAGCAAAATTTTAATCAAGCCTGTTAAGTTTATTGAAGTTTCACTTAGCAAAAACAAACTTAATCCAGTAAATTTGGCATGGTATAGATTCCATAGCAATTTTCAAGAATGATAGATTATGTACTATTACTAATACCTATAATAATTCTTTAAAATTGCTTTACTGCAGGATAAACCTATAAGTAAGCAAATATAAAGCATAGTAGTAAAATGAATTCTTTTTGTAAAAATCTCATTTTTCTATCCATAATAGCCATTCGTCAATATTCTCACTATAAAGATTTTTGATAGGAAGGCTTAAATTATTAAACTGTTAATAGAAGAAAAATAATACAAAAGTGTCTAAGATCTGTGTAAACTTGGAGGAACAGTGGTCTGCTCAGATCATCTAATAGATAATGATGTTAAGAGTCATAAATTGTGTTGCAAAGCATATAAGAGAAATTCTATTAGAGAGTTCATATAATTGAATTCTTAACCTTACAGCGGGCGATCTAAAATATTTTACACGAGCAGGCGCATGTTGTACTTTTTACGACACAATAATTTTTTTCATTTTTACTGTGGCAGCTACAAATTATTTCATAATACTAATAAGAGACACGTCAGAGAAGCAAATACTTTCATGAAGAGTGAAAATTAGTTTTAATATTATTTACAAAATCTAAAAATATACTGAAATCAGAGAAAATAATGAGATTCAATATTATTTTATAAAAAAGGTATTAAGCAAAAATTATAATACAGACTAAGCTTGTACAACAAAGACAACAACTTTTTTTTCTTAGTTTCTAATCTTTGTCCTTGCATATGAAACATTGAACTTTTGCTAGAAAGTTATGCTTACAAGTACACTATATATTGCACCTACTGCAATTCATTTAATATGATGATCACTTTTTTTCTTTCAAACAAAAACCACAAGCTCTTCTTCTCAATTCTAGTTGCTGTGCACTTGCTTTTTCAGGTTGTGATGTATAATTTACTTAAAGACATGGTAATGTCATATGGCGAAGATCAGATTTTTTGAGCTCGAGTAATGATGTGTTTTTTCAAAAGACTGAACATTAAGTTTTTAAAGAAAATTCTTCGGCTTGGTGGATTATTGGCAGGGTTATTACATATTAAATATCTTTGATAATGTAGGGGGAGAGGCAAAAGTTATATTATAAAATCTGTGAGGTTGACTTTTTTCCACTTCCAAGTTAGAAACTATTAAAACTATTAAAAAATGTGAATAATTGTCAAAAATGAAATATTAAATTGCATTAATCCGCACTGGATATATAATTATCAAACTGAAACGTTACGACGTGAAAAAAAATTATCAAGTTAGACGAGCGGGAGCGCTGCATAAACTTTACGACAGAAACATAAAACAGTGTAAAATCACCTTGAAGCTCAGATAAACCCATTTAATCCTGAAGAGAGGGGTCACATGAAGGAATAGCAATGACCTTCAGACAGTTTTGACTCTGAATAAGAGAACAGGGTACGAAAAATCCCATTTGTCATAAAATTTGCACAGTCGCATTTGCTGGAAGGTTAAAACGCTTATTGTTGGTTCAAATAGCTAAAAAGCTAGAAAATTCCAATTTTGATATAATTGTTCTTACACTTCTCTTTAGAGACTACTTACAACAAATTATTAGCTTACTGATTGCAGGAAGGACAAATGAGTACATTAAAGAGATACAAAAAAATATCATATGAACATGCTCTTTGAAATAATAATTTGAATAGTCCTCATACATTCAGAACAAATTTCAAGAGACACTCTTTCCAAAAGAAATTTTCTTTCACTAGAAAACACCCCCCCCCGCCCGCACAGGTGCAGAAAAAATGTTTCCATTTCAATATAAAATAAACATTGCAGCTTTCTTATTCATACCAAAAAACTTCAAATGAAACGAATTTTTATATAAAAAAAAATCCCTTTATTGAACATAATTTATGTAATGAAACGTACTGAGATTTAAGGGGTGGGGGGAGGCAAAAGTTATATTATAAAAATCTGCAAGGTTGACTTTTTTCCACCTCCAAGTTTCACGAATAAATTTAGAAACTATTAAAAAATATGAATAGTTATCAAAAATAATAAACTTTATTATTAAAATGTTTAAATTTAAAACATTTCAAAGAACTTAAAACATTTAATAACATTTCACTAGAAATTAAGGGATGACTGTGATCCAAATGTAGCCAAAATTCTGGATTTGTTACTTTCTCACATCCAGAGGTTCCAGGATCAAAATACAATAGAACAAATATATCATTCCAAGATTGATTATGTGGCTTATATTATAGCAAAATGTAGAATGCTCTTGCACACTGATAAACCTAGATGCTGTGCAGACTTTGAAATATTATTTATTTTCATTAAAAGAAAAAGCACAAGTCAAATTTTTGAGTCGGAAAATCCTGTTGAAGAACAGGTTGACAAGCGTTTTAGGCATATTTCACTGAATAGCAAGGCAGCTTATGAAAATATTTACATACCATTGACCATTCTCTTCCCTATTAACAATTTCTGATTTCCAATAGCTGCTACTATGCACATGCTTGGGGTTCCATTTTAATACTTGAATCGTAAAGTGAAAACCTTTAACCCTTCAACTGCGGGTAGTTTCTTATATATGTGGTTTATAAAACACAGCTGCAGTTAAAAGGTTAAAAATATCTAGCTGATCATACTGAACTTATCAATTTCCAGCAAAGAAAAATGAGAAAGTAAACAAATCCAGAATTTCAGCAATATCAGGATCACAGTAACTCCATCACATTTTTCATTCATTGAGATAGTAACATTCATTTTCAATGTGTCAACTTATTAAATGAAGGGACCCTATACTTGAAAAAAATATTATATCTATATATAAAATGGTATTATCAAGAGACAAAAAACATCACTTAATTAGCTACACTACCTATCTCAATTTTCCAGATTTTTATTAGTTTTTTGCAACCAAAACATTTTTTTAAATCTTTTTTTCGGTAAGAACATGTGATTTCATGTTCTTACAAGATGTGAAAAAACAAAATAAACAGATATATTAATTATTGTTTGCAAAGAGAAAAGGCAAATAAAAAAATGAAATTTCAAGATTTCGGTGAAATTAGAACAATATTTTTTTTAAACACCAAACAATCTTGGCAATCTAAAGATACACCAAGATTAAGATTCTTCTTCTTTTAAAAGAATGATTTTATTTGAAAAATGGGAATATTGCATTCCCCAAAATTCTCAAGGGAGTTCTTTCGGAATGAAAAAAATTATTCTCAAGGGAGTTCTTTCGGAATGAAAAAAATTATTCTCAAGGGAGTTCTTTCGGAATGAAAAAAATTGTAATCTTACACAAAAATTTGAGATTGAAATAAAAATTTGGAATGTTCTGCGACTGTTTAGCAACTTGAATGTAAAAAATTCGACTTTACGACAAGATTACAGATTGATTGCACTCAGGCTCGAACTTCAAAATAACAACAGCACATAAACAACTGAAGCAAACAAACCTGCTTCGAAGGAGAACGATGCAAAGCACTCGCAGGCGGACTATGTAGAAGTGTACTTTTTGAGCAATTGGACTCTTTCGATATATCACAGGAATTATGACGTTTAGATGGCGAGGTAGGATGTGAAATGATATCACCGACTGTAGTCTCACTAGCACCATAACAAGAGTCAAGAACACCTTCGGTGGAGAGGCAGTCACTTTTTTCTGCGGCACCAACACCATCGTGAAGAGACACGACAGCTTTAGGTGACACAACAGTTGCTGAGGAATCGGTCCCCGACATATCTTTTTTCTCCTCAGCACTCTTGGCAATGATATACTCCATGTTGCTAACTACTGCAGCTTCTTCAGACGGCTGGGTTTCTTCTTGGGTAGGCTGAAGTGGGTCGGAGGTTTTGATGAATTTGGCATTTGATTGGAATTTCATTTTCTTTGAACGGTTGTTAACACCCGTGTTGTTTATTTTTCGGCGGATCAACCGCTGCTTGCAACCACCATAAACAGGATATTTCTTCTTCTTCCTCCATATCATGTAACGCACAGATCGAGCTATAAAGGAAAAAAATCACTTAGCAATGATATTTCTGTCAGATAAGACTTTCGTATTTTTAAAATGGCACATGGATTTATAGTAGAAGACAGGTTAAAATAAATGCGAAAAAAGTCTGAGGAATGCATTAGTATTCCATACATACATATCTTAGTGCTGAGCATTTCTTAACTTTTAGAGAGTATTCACAATTTAAATGTTATTTGTTTTCAAAAAAATAATTTCCTTAAGTTAATAAATATATTTAAAACAAATGCAAGTTCTTTGGATTTCACATACAGCTTCATTCTGGCTGGCCAAATATATGAAAACTATTTTCACATTATCCCCAATTCGAATTATTAATGCTACACAACATGGCTACGTTATACTAATAAGAATGTACATTTTTATGTTGCTATTTCATATTACAGTTTCAACTCCTTCCCGTCTTCTGTTATGGATATTTCAAAACTAGTTTTGGTTTCAATATTTCGAATCAGTACAACATTTTTAAAGCCAACAATAACCATAGATAACACATGTAGTTTACATACTTCAGGAAAATTTTGATTCAAGATACAACCAATTTATAGTCAGTGTATAGTATACCAACCTAAACACATTTGCCACAGCAAGTGTGCCAGGATGCTCTTTGGTGCCTTTCTTAGAGATGGCAAGTGTCTTGGCCAGGGGTGTAGTGGAGGCGGAACACAATTCGGGCACTGCTTTTTTAAAGAGAAATAAATAAGAAAAAAATGTGAAAACGTGCTTAAAACAGCGCGATTTTTGTCACCCAGATTAGAGCGTTCCAGCACTGCTGATTTTGTGACTACACCAATGGTTTTGGCACACTTTTCTTTCATTTTACAAGGTATAGTGAGCATGCCAGGATGCTCGCCAAAATGGCAGAAGGAAAAAGGAGTGTGCCAAGATGCTCACCATCTCCAAGAAAGAGCATCCAGAATTTCTAAATTCCATAAACAGAAAGAAACGTTTATTTTTGAACTAGACCACTCACCTTCCTGAAATTAGTTGAAGACACAGTTACTAATTACATGTGTCTATCCATCCAGTTAACAAATATTCAAGCAGTATCTCATCTTGCATTCAAGAAAGACAAGCCTACTGAAAAATATCTGTCTTCTACTATAAAAAGTAGTCAGAACTTTCTAAAAAGTAACTTACTAGGATATTGGAAATTTTGTTTTTTTGAATTAGGGCTTTCGTTTGATAAAGTTGATGTAGTCATTTCTCTGATACGCTTACTGAATCTTGTAGGTGAAGACAAAGACTCACTGTTTTCTTTCCGATCACTCGGCTTCTCTGTCGTGTCAATCGTAGATCTCGTTCTTCGAATCTCGCTAGGTGCGGCTGCAGACGAATTGCAGCTGGGAGGATCTTTGTGCATTGTATTATTCTTCTTTGGAGGATAGGGAGCAGGTGTTTCACCTATTAAAAAACAACAACAATATATTATTTCTGTCACTTGATTCTTCATTAAATTTTTGTTTTCAAGCACTTTTAAAATATTTAATCTTAAAATCACAGGTGGAAAAAAAAATCCTCATAGATGCATCTTTTATGCTCTTTAATTTGTTAAATTAATTACAATTCAAAAACTGAATATTTTTCAAGATATTCAAGTAAAACTTAAAAAGGAAACCAGAAAATGTGCATCAACTTCTGCTGATAAGTAGCCATTGCATACACATATCTCTCGCTGTAGCAAATTTAGAAAGCTGTAATGTTACGCCACCTATCTGAAAAAAACTTTATTTGCTCTCTCATTTTAAAAAAAAAGCTCACAGTTTTAACATTATTAGTTTTTGTATATTCATTTTTGAAATGAGTTCAATAATTTATGACCACCCTGTATAATTAAAAAAATAACTATTATAATTTAAAAAAACCACAAAAAGAAAAAGACAAGGGAAAAAAAAAGATTCCAGCAGTTGGACCTCCCTACATAAGATGCAGTAAATCTTATGAACGGAATCCCTCAAGTATGAAGATAGTGCTGGGTCTAGTGCTGGGTTCTAAGGAGATACACCAAGCAGCAACAAATGGCTACCATTTAGCAAATGAACATTCTAAACAGAATGTTCATGTGCTAAACATGTGCAAATAAAAATACTTTTCAAAATAAAAACCTCAATAGTAAATCAAGCAAGTAAGTTGCAAGTTCTGTATAAGTTAGGCTGTAAAATGATAAAAATCTTTGTAACTTAAACACAAAAATATATTCAGCTATAGTAATTTCTTCTCTCTGAAAACATAGAATCTTATAATAATGCTTAATCAGTAATTTGCAAGCAAACTTTCTACAAATATATATATAACAACACTTGAATTACCTCTTTCTCTTCGAGCTTTCTGAATATCTTGGCACATTTTCTCAAATTCTGCATCAAGTTCAGTTAAAACAAGAGCATGAGCAACGTCCTTCAGAGAACATGCTCGATGTCTTATTATCTTATCTACGGAAAAAAAATTATCTTAAATTTTTCTTTTTTTTCTCCAGAATATATAAATGAGGAAATCAGACATAGAAAAAATCTCTTCACTTCTAGTTTTCAATTTCTATTTTTAAAATGTGTCAAATTTTTACAAATTTGACCTACAATATGCTGATAAATTATTCTCCAAAGAATAAATTTGCCTATTCCAATTAAATAAAAGTAAAAAAAGCATGTTAGAAAAATAAGCACAAATATAAAAATCATTATCTATTCTAAATTAAAAGCAATAAAATGAATTTAAAAAAAATTAAAATGTGCCACAACTAGTGTATAAAATAAGCTTATAAATTTTAACTACATGAATTGAAACAACATTCAGTTTTCCTATAAAAACAAAAAGATGATCCTGTAAAACTGTGAAGGGACATTGAATTATGGTAATTATATATACAGTATTATTTCACCATTTTTTTTTTTTTTTTTTTTTTTTTTGCAAAGGAATAAAATGAGCTTCTTGAAACTTAACTCTAAAAAAAAAAATTTCAATAAGTTTAAGCTTCGATGTAAAACCTTTTGAAGAGAAAATAATACATAATCATACGAGTATAAACATAATTACACTCACATAAAGAAGCCAAACAGAATGTAAGAAGTAAAAATTTACCTGATGGATTCCTATCAGGATTATAATCGAGAGCATTTTGACACACAAGATCGACATCACTTAAAAATTGACCAACAGTTTCATATCTTTGTAGATCAATTTTTGTCATCATAGTTTCCAAGTCCATTGGATTTTTAATTACAAGATGATAATCTGGAACCTGTCAAATCAAATAACAATAATAAAAGTTCAATATCGGGAATCATTTTCTCTTTGGCAATCATAAATAAGATTATTTTTCATGAGCAACTAAATACCAAGTGGTTCTAATATTAAACTATACGGTTAACTTTCAGTCTACGGTGCCCACTTACTTCGTTCCTCTTAGGATCGCCAACTCTCTGCCGCCAAGAATGGAGAGGAAAGGATATTTGTTTTGGTTGCGCAGTGATGATTTTAACGAGTGAGATGTGCGCATGCTCAGAAATTGATCTGTTCATCGGTGTTTTGCGCATGGCGCGATATTTCGATTCGTTTTGATTGGTTTGTTCCGTTGATCTGTTTCATACGACTGGTTGATTCAATCGAATTTGTTTTGTCGGTTTGATTTTCATCTGATCTTATCATTTTGTTACGTGCGCTTCGTACAGCTGTTGTTGATTATGACATTGGTTCCCTTTCGAGGTGTGTGGACCAGGGATTGATGGCAAGCGGATATCAGTGTCCTAAGTGTAAACAGCAGTTGGGCAATTAAAAAATGTATGTGATAAGTTTTAACTACACTTTTCTCGTTTTTGAACATTTTCAGTCACTTTTATGTTCAGAATTGTGTACGTTATTCTGTGTTTCCGCTTCTCAATGAATAAGCGAAGCTACTAGTGTCCCGCTTTGTAGAAAGCGAAGCCGCTGATGTTTTTTTAAGTTTAAAAAAATTGCCCGGCACGCGTTTGAAATGCCGAAGGCATTGCGTGCTCAATCGCTCCTTTTCAAATGAAGCATGCGCAGTGCAGCAATGAAAAGCGCACTGCGCATCCAAAACAGTGTTTGGCGCCAGCAAATGAAATTGCGCCAAGAAAAATTGGCGAGAAGCAAGTGGGCACCGTAGACTGAAAGTTTACCAACTATAATTAAATGGCACAGACCTCAGTAGGGTCAACAGGTCTGGAGAAAACTGTAAACCGGCGATCTTTTGCCAGTTTAGTTAAAATATCTCTTAGAAATAAGCGCAGCTCTCTTAGTGTAGCTTCCTCCCTTTGTCTCAACTTGTTCAGCTCCGCAGGGGTGAGTTGTCGGCAAGCTGGTGGTGGCGCTTTAGGAAGTTCTTCTAGTGTTGCTGTGAAATGAAAAATAAAAAAAATGTAAATACACATAAATAACACAATTGACCCATGATATTGATTATTAAAACAGCAAAAGTACAACAAAAACTTTTTTAAAAAAAGGTGTGATTAAACCGAGTTGAAAAGTTGTGTTCTATAAACTAAAAGAAAATATAATTCTACTTTTCTGCAAATTCTTTTCCTATAAAGGCACAGAGTGTGGCAACCTTTTGCCACAGAACTTTTCTCCAAAGTAATTCAGTCGTATTCAAGATGATAAAATGTTTCTTTAAGCACAGAGGAAAACATTCAGTGGACAGAATTCTAATTTAACTATATTATTTAGGAACTACGGCAGAACCCCGGGAATCTGAACCCCAGGAATCCGAACATCATTTTTTAAATTCTCTGAAAAATGAACAAAAGAACCAGAAACAAAGCTAATGTGTACTCCTATATTTAAAAACTTATTCGAATTGGTCTTTTTGGAATGAATGCAGCACCTTAATCAGTAGAAACAAACTCATATCTTTTTACCCTCAACTTGTTTGCCACTTTACCATGTGAATCACTGTGCGCTCTTTCTGTACGCCTTCACAGAGCAACCAGAGTCAATACTCTACTGCATTTTGAGATAATTTACCGAATCCACACAAAGGTCAGCCCAAATTAGTTCGGATTCCCGGGGTTCTACTGTATTAATGAATGTCAGGTATAATTGCCAAAAATTACCAAATCAAAATTTTTCAATAAAAATTCACAGTTATATAAATAATACACATTAAATTGGAAAAACAATGAAGCTTGCAAATAGAGCTTAAAACATATATGCCAACTTCTGAAGTTTTGTAGAAAAATCAAGAAAACTTCTAAACATTACAGAGCTTTCCAAATGCTCCTAACAAAAATCAAAAACTGTGCATTCCAATATATTGACTCATTCACTTAAAAAAGATATTAAAAAATTCATTATGGTTTCAAAAATATATTAACATTTTAAAAATTGTTCTTGGAGAAAGAAAACTGTTAGTTATTAAAATCCAGAAACCTAAACCTTCTTTCCTCATCAGACATCAGAAACGATACTATGGACAAATATGTGCAAAAAAATCGCCCAAACAACACTAAATATTAAATAAAAACTTTTCTACATTAAATTTTAAAATTCAGGCTACGAGGTGCATTGAGTCACCATTATCTGCGTGCCAAATTTCATGGCTGTACGTGCGATTTTGAGAAATTTTCTAATAAAAAAAAAAAAAAAATCATTGACTCTACTTAAAGATTTTTCATGACTTTTAAGACTGGCAGATAAGCCAAAACAAGGGTGGCACGTATCTTCAGAGAAAAAATTGTAAAATGCATATTTAAATATAGTACAAAACAGTACTTTTAACATTTATTTAAAAATGTACTTTTAATGGTGTTAAAACTCAATTTCTCACTTTAGAACATCAAGATTAAAAAAGTGCAAGTGACAGTTTAAAAACCAACTGTAAATAATACCTTTCTGAACAGGTTTGTGAGGCAATTTATAAATTTCTTTAATCAATTGGGAAAAGAAAGCTCTTCGTTCCTCTGCTGTTGGGTTACGCATGCTGAACACTTGATCGGCACAGCCGCCAAAAATCTCTTGAATCTACATGAAGACGGAAATATTTCATACTTACTTATTTATCAGATATTAAATACATATAAGATAAATCTCAAGCAGCAACAATATAAAAAATATTCTGCAGTTTAATACAAAAAGCATCAGAAGTGAAAGTGTAATAACACAATCACGCATTTCCCCCCCTTAGTATCGGTCATTAATCCCTTAATCAGTATCAACAAGGATTTGTAAATTAATGCATATTCATCATGGACAGGGTTGTTGATTTTTTTCAAAAAAATCGATTTATTTGATTTAAATTGTGATTTTTTATTTAAATCAAGATTTTTTTTTTATTTTAATGATTTTTTAAAACTATATATATATATATATATATATATAACAACATACCAGTCATTAAGCTCTACTTTCTTTTTTTTTAAACAAATTTTTTTAAAAATGATTTTAAACATGTAACAACTATTTAAAAAATATTTGTGAACTAAATATAAAGAATAATATACTTTTGAAATGTAAGACAATTTTATTAAGGAAAAATCTAACAAAAACTACATTTCTTGACTATAGATATATTATTGTGTGTTAGAATATATAAAATTTTTAGATATAGCTCTTCTGGTCAAGCAAATTTAGCACAAGTGAGAAGCAGGCTCTCTTTTAGATGAATTGCACCAAAGGACTGAAAATCCTGTTCCCCCTTTTCAAAAATAAGAATTATCCTTCTCTACCCTTTATTGGACAATAGACTAAGGATGTCTTGGGAATTTTGCAACAACTAAATAGCATACTCTCCTCCTCTCCCCTTTCAAATACTTGGATTAGGGTCTATTTCACCTTGACCTTGAGAATAAACTACTTCTTACTAAGCATAAAAAATTAAACCAGTAACTAGGTGAGAAGTCACTGGAATTTTCTGAAGTAACTTTCTCTAACCTGGATTCAAAAATGCGTTTTTTAAATATAATTTACACATCAACCATTCTATGTGCTTGTTATTTATAATAAATAAAGCTTAATATTTATTTAAGAGAGAATTTTAAGAAATCCAAATGGAAAAGATACATAAAAGTGACTATTTTTCAAAAATTTCTCAAAATTCAGTAAATTACGTTAGACGCAAGAAACAAACTTCATTAGAACAAAAATCATTTTTCCTTTCTGATGGTATATCTATTTTTTTGTACAATTATCCAAAAACATGCTATAGAGAAATTAGAGCAAAAAATCACCAAAACAACACAAATCATTTATTAAAAATTTTTCTAGATTACATTTTTAAGGCTTTGAGGTGCATTGAGTCACCATCAGCTGTGTGCCAAATTTCATGACTATAAGTGTGATAGATTTGATATCGCACACACAAGCATTGCCTTTTATAATTATAGATCATAGTTTAAATTCTGCTATGTAGATGTTTGTATTTCTTTTGGAACATTTGTATATTACTTATAATTATCTTGCATTTGAACATTATTGCAATATAAAAACTTTGTTTTCCCCAACACTATTTAGTTTTCTCCAATATTAAAATGAAACTCAATGCATTTTACTATGTTCTTTCTTTGTGAACATGATCCTTTCACCATGTTTATTTTATAAAAAAGGAGCATCTCATACTTTGCATTTTATTGTGTTGCTCATTAGAGTTTTATTTAAATTCTTATTTGCTTGTGTTCTCAAAAATAAAGATATGGAAAGTACTCTAATTACATTAATTCAATGAAATATTCTTTATGATTTATATATTCTTTCTTTAAATATACATTGAAAAATATTTTAAAATCACTATTTAAGGATACATGAACAATTTTATTTCATTAAAGCAGATTAACTTGATATTTAAAATAAAGTGATTTTTTTTTTTTAAATCAGTGATTTTAATCAACTGATTTAAATCGCCGCACCCCTGATCATGGATTTACAAAATGTACAAACAGCGCTGAATAAGTAGTACAGAATAAACTCTTCAATCCGAGAGGACGCGCAGGGATCATTTTATGACCCCGAGTCCTTGGAAAACTCCGATTCCAAAAAAACTAGCCACCTTTTCATTCCCTTCTTACCAGTAGCTGAGTTAGTCACACCCCTCTGTTTTTTCAGAGTATTTAGAAAGTATTTCCTGAATTTTTCGTTCCTAATACACCGTAGGTCAGTTACTGGGATTATGGTGTGACCAGTGCGTCTTTCTGTTTGTCCTACAGACCAGTTATTTCACGTGGCTGATACTGTCAGTTCGTTGCTTTCCTTTCAAAATTGAAGTATTTACCTGATGCTCAATGTCAACTCCATACGAAAAAGAAATAGAGCGTTTAGGTAAACTTCAAGTTGAAGTTGAAACTGATGAAGATTCAGACTTTGACAATGAACCTGAGGATGTTTTAGAAGATAATTTTTCAGATCATGAAAGTTTCAGCGAACATGATATGGAATCGGAAAAGGATGGAAATTCTGGAAATGAAGAAGTGAATAACTAGGAATGGTTTACGTCAAACGATGGCATACAGTGGAGGAAAAGAAAATTTAGGTAGAATATTCGTACTCGTTGTCAAAATATTGTGTCGCGCTTACCTGGAACAAAAGAACCAGAGAAAGATGTGATAAGCACTGTCAAGAGTTGGGAGTTATTCACAAACGATACCATGATACAGTTAATTGTAGAGTGCACAAATATATTTATCTAGAAATGCGCACCAAACTTTTCACATGAAAGAGATGCACAATAAACAGATTCTCTAGAAATCAGTGCTTTAACAGTGGATAATAATATAGTAGATTTGATTTGTGTTAAGCACAGTATTCTTAATGTTAAATGTCAAAAGCATTCTCTTTCCAACTAAAAATATAATGATTTTAACAGGACAGGGTTGAATTTCAGTTTGGGGTTAATCTATGACCCCTGCGCGTCTTAGTGTTCTCTAAGGAGGTGCACATTCTCCCGGGTTAATGCATATAGTAGCAGAAATTCAAAACATTCATAAAAATAAACTTTCATTCCAGTAAGAATAATAATTTATTTTTCTTAAAACAAAATTATTATTTACATTGTTAAAAATCAATTATATTATTTTTTTACCTTAATTTCTTTGAAAAAATTAATATTAGCCTACAACTCAGGTTACTTTTAATGTTGCAAATCTAATTCATACAAATTTGAAACATTATACAACAGTATTCTTCTTTAAAAACAATACAATAACCTGCAAGTGCTTTTACTCACCTTTAGTGGAAGTTGGTAATAGATAACATCACTGGTGGCGAACAACATTAGAGGAAGGGATGGATCTAAATCTTGTAAAAGAGATAAAAATGTAGCCCTGACAGTTTCAGACAAAGTTTCCCACCAATAGCCAATATGAGGCAGAAAGATGACACTAGGCACATTTCTCTGAGCCTCATGAAAAATCTGAAAAAGAAATACACAAAAGCTTTTAAAAATAAAATTCAGTGAATATAGTCATCGATTTTGCAACCATAAGTCAAGATATACACACACATAATAAAAAATATTAATAAATGATATAGAATTAAAAGTCGAGTGATTTCTGACTCAATAAACAACTTGCGATCATGGCATGATTCAAGCAAGTATTTCATAACTTCTACACAGTTAGTCCATAGGCAAAACAGAGTATAAATTATATTAAAGCACAGAATAAAATTAAAATAGGCATTTGTCCATTTCTAAATCTGAATAAGCAACATCAGCTATATTTCAAAAAATTTACTAATTAGTTTTAAACTTCAACACACGTTTTTGAAGCTAATCTATAACAATTATACACAGATCAAATGATTGGTATAATCTTTTCATATTAAAAATATGCAAAATAATTCTTACTTATAAATATTTTTGTCATTACACAGGAAGCTGCTTATCAGAGAAACATAATTACTCTTATAGTATTTCTAGTTTTTGACTCGATTTTCTACATGTACTTAAAAACTTAAATTTGTATTCTTGCATTAATAATATTTTTGTCAGAAGAAGGAAAACAATATGGAAATAAATTTAAACTAAAAGATTAGTGTAACAATTCTTTCATAAAATATGTCATTTAGTAACTACAAATTTTTAACTTCTACTATAAGCAGTTGACCGAGTACCACATTTAATTCATTGTGGTACTCAAACAAAACTTTTAAGAAATAACACCAGCCGAAATTAAATCCAAGAGAATGAATTATGTGGTTCTGACGATTCGACAAATTTAGCAATTAATCGCTCAAGGACATAACCCGAGTTAACTCGTTCTAAATACTGAAGGTTTCAAAATAATTCGGTCCTTGAGCGGTTAATAATTTAGAATACTACAAATGGCAGCATGAAAAAAAATAATAATAAAGAAGTCAGATATTTGAATGGGAAAAAAAAAAAAAAAAAAAAAATACAGGACTCAACTTCTGATCTGTAAATTTAAAAAACCTGCAGTAAATTTGGAACTTTCAGTACCTTATTCTAAGCAGTTAATTTTGCAAGTATCAATTATTTAAATACTGCTATGCTTCCTTAAAATTTATTATCTAAATTTTAAAAAAAAATATCACATGAAATGTTTGTAAGCAACAGAATATCTAGTAAAACCCTGATCAAACATATACTTCAATAATCTAAGCAACTACTGGAAAAAATGAATGCATATACCTGTGCACATGCTTCCTCTGGAGCTCGTGTTGTCACAGCATACAGAGCTGGTATGTCTAATCTATGGATAGTGACGTTTTCAAAAAGGTGCAAAAGAGCAGGAGCTAGGCTTCCTTGTCCCTGGCCCTCCTTTCCAGACAGTAAGAAGTAAGGTCGATGAACGATGGGAGCGAAGCTAGGAGGAGAGCAATATTGCAATACAACAACAGCATTTTTGAAAGCTAAAGGGCTGATAATATGACTATGGAAATTTTCTAAAATAGTATGCTTTGCTTAAAGGGATACTAAATATCAAGATGGCAGCATGTAATAAAAGGAGGAAAATCCAAACACTGCAATTATCTATCTTCACATCAGAAAGTTTCACACACACACACAAAAAAAATGTGATCTCCTGACTAATTTACAAAGAGCAAGACCTTTTATATATACATTTGATGGACAGAATGGAGCAGGTGACTCAGAGAGTAAGCAAGGAGGTCACAGCACAATAAATTTTAAAAAATATATATTCAAAATGTAAAATTGTTTTATCTAAGTACTGAAACTGTGAAACAATAAAATGTCTAAAATGAAGCAATGTATATGTATGTTAACTTTATCCTTCACCCCTTCCAGCCACAAGTTGTCAGTGATGATTAATATAAAATATCAATCATATTTCCAAGGATAAGGATAAAATGATGATTGCACTGTTTCAAGACAGCATTTTACAGGGTTTTTTTAAAAAATTTATTCCTTGTAAAAAAAATTAGCAACATGGAAATGGCATTCCGGCTTCACTACAGTTTTCACACAATGCAATTCTCTCTAGGGATGTAACGAATAGTGATTTGGCCAAATAGCCTAATATTCGGCCAATTACCAAATTTTTAAAAACATTTCACTTTTGATTTCAAATGAAAAATTTTTCAAATTTTAAATGAAAAAAAAAAATATTAAATTAAATTGATTTTTTTAATTGTATGTTTAAAATATGTTAATACCTTTATGTATAATTGTAATATTTTAAATACCTTAATTCTAATAATAAGAAAAGGAACCCTCATAATTTTGGGATTGCTTCAAAGGAATGAGAGTCATCATTGTAGAACACGACAGTGTCAAACACAGATGAAAATTGAATGGATAAATTAAAATTACTAGAAGTAAATTCCTATTTTGATAAAGAGCTTCTAATGGGTAGGATGGAGTGTCCATTTAATTGGTAAAAATTTCCAAGGTTCATCAATTTAGCAAGCACATCTTCTTTCTTTCAGTATTATATATTGACCATTTATTTTCTTAAGTTGGTAAAACAGGGTGGCGACAGAACCTGGAAATCAGGGAATTTTATCGATCTGGAAAAATCACGGAAATTCGTAAAAATATCTTAAAATCAGGGAAAATTAATAGTTACTTGAGCTATTATCTATAAATTAGTATCTTATGTCTAGCATTATTTGTAATAAAAAATTGAATTAAAGAAAACTTATATTCATTTATAAAAGCAGAAATGTTTTCATTAGAGCAATTAATTTCTTATGATTTTTTAATGAATAAGATTTGAAGTAATATTTTGGCAGTTTCTCTTGTTTAAATCCGGGCTAAAATATATATTACTAGCTGTTACCCGCGACTTCGTGCACGAAGAATTTGAATTATTCTTTTTTTTAATTCACGAATGTAAATGTCTTGTTGCGTTTTGAAAGGGGAAAGTAAAAGTTCTGACGGAGATAATACTTAATTTGACGGCTGACAGGAGTGTACTGTACATGTATGCTGATATAGTTATGTAAATTGTTTATCTATTCTAATATACTTTTGTATACCACATTATTTGCACGGATGTAGAGGTTGTGTGGGCTGGACACACGTGAACACGCCATGTATAGTTGTCCATGCGAAAAATATTGTTTTTCCAAATGTACATCTGCCACTTTCAGTATCTGGCCCTGAGCCTGGCAAATGACATTTTTAAAGGGATTTGTTGCCTTCTGAACTGAGATGATAAATCCTTCGGCATTATCGGAAGTCGTGGACTTAAAATACTCTCTCTTCTCCCTATATCAGTCATAACAGTAGCTTTCATGACGTTTGGACATTGGTGTGTAATTTGCGACCGTGTGCCATTGCGCAGTCTCGGTATATCGAGGTTGCGTATTAGTAGTACTGGCACACCGGCATTCAATCTCGGCTTGTCGGAAGGTGCCTTGACAATTCTAAGATGTTGAAGAGCTCTACAGTATATGATGTTCCTTGTTAACACCCATTACCATATCTACAGATGGATATTCTGTAATACCTCACTGTGAAAGTTAAACAAAACATCGAGAGAATAATTCACTAACGTCATTGGATCACTGTGTAACTGCATTAAAAGCTGCAAATGCTATGACAACAGGAAACCGGAAGTGTAAAGTGTCCTTTGTTGTTAATGGTCAAAGAAAGCAATATTTTCTTATATTAACTTTAACACTGGCAAAAGCCCGTGCGCGAAACAGTAATTTGGCTTGAATTTATTTTTATAAGAATAAAAAGACTTGTTAGAAATTACGTTACAAAAATATTTTTAAACCTTAATAACAATCAGAGAAAACATTTCATCGCAATGTAATTAATAGGATTAAAAAGATCATTTTCTGGTCTTTAAAATGGCATAAAAATAATTGTTGTCTAATAAAGATTTCAGAAGTTATTGGCAAAAAACGTCTAAGCAATAGGCTTAAAAGCGGCTAATGTTCGTTATTTAATTAAATATCTTAAGATCTAATTAACTCTGAAAGTTGAAAATAGGACCTTGTGTGTAAATTTCATGTCGCTAATGTTCACCGTTTAGGAGAAGTTCTTTTGACCGACCAATCGACCAACAGACAGACAGATATATGTAATTTCTGCCTTGTTTTATAGATATTTATAAACATAAGCAAAATTTTCAGAAATAAAGATAAATTAATTGAAAGTCTAACCGTTTCCTAGCAGCGAAGTAGGTATAAATTTGCGTTTTTTGAAAATCGTCTGCACGCAAAAAATTATTAAACTTTAAAAAATTAATAACAATTGAAGGAAAAATGTCACAGAAATAAAATTAGTATCATTGCAAAAGTAAAATTTTTATCTTTAAGATGGTATAAAAATAATTTTTATCGGACAATTAGTTTTGAAGTTACAGCAGAAAAAATGATTATGTGATAGTTCATTTTAAAAATAATTTATTCCACATGTTTTCGCATTCCTGAAGGATCACGTGACAGTCGATTGAAAAATAAAATATTCTTCATCGAGAATCGCCGAGTCAATGGGCTTTGTTAATTATTTAATTGTTGTTTGAACTTTTAAAAATTAATAACAATCGAAGGAAAAATGTTACAGAAATGAAATTGGTATCATTGAAAAGGTAAAAATTTGAACTTTAAGATGGTATAAAAATATGTTTTGTCAGACAATTTGCTCCGAAGTTACTGCGGAAAAACGGTTTTGGTTAATTTCTAATTAACTGCCTGTTTAATTAACTTTTGGACTTAAAAAAAGTTTATAAGTGTCTTTCCCTTGTCTTAAATAATAAGTGTACAAAATCTGGTTGAAAACCGTCCATTGGTTTAGGAGGAGATGTGGAACATAGCCACATACCCACAATGACTTTTATTTATATTAAGATTGAACTGTTTTAAAGTTTTGAGCAAAGATCATAATAACCTTTACTGTTAATATAATTTAACTTCTGTTTCAAAGAGTAATTTTAATGTTTCTTAGAATTCTTATGCAGTTTTAGAAGCAAAGTATTTTGTTAAAATTTCCAGTATTTTTTACACATAAGAAATGTAATATACTGTTTTAATAGATTTTTTTAGGATGTTCATTCCATTTTTTAAAAATTAAATTTCATAAAAATATTTTTTTCATATTAAATAACTGGGAAAAGTGTTTTTAATAATGCATATTGTACACATACAGTGATTCTGGGTAGGGAGAAAGCTAGAAAACTAATATAATTAGTAGCCGTAAATCAGGGAAATTTTTTTCACAGTTTCAGTAGCCACCCTGTAATATATATGAAACCATATGGAACAGATTTCTATAAATGATATGCAACATTATTAAATGCACTTATATACTATGCAACTTCAAATTGGATAAATGCTAGATTATTTTTATAATAAATGTACCGTAATGTAATTCTGAAATATTCTTTATTAAATATATTTAAAACATTTTTAAAAAACAGTCTATCCTGAATTTATTCTGCTGAATATCTGTTTAGCATTCAGCCAGACCGAATATTTGGGAAAGTGCCAAATAGGCTTGAAACTGAATATTCGTTGGTATTATACGTATATGAAACCAAACAGAACAGACTTCCTCTTGAACAATTATTGTTCTTGCATCATAATTTCAGGCTTTGCAATGATAAATTATATGTAACTTTATTAAATACATCTATGCAGTATGCAACTTAAAATTGAGTAAATGTTAGGAGAGCTTTTGATAATAAATGTACTGAAATGTAATTCTGCAATATTCTTTGTTAAATGCGTATTTAAAAGAACATTTTAAAAAAATTATTATCCTGAATATATTCGGCCGAATATCTGCATAGTATTCGGCCAGCCGAATATTCGTTACATCCCTAATTCGCTCATCCCATAACTTCATTTGATACTAAAAGTATCAGTATGTCTCTCATAAGAAGTTGCTGCTATTTTAAATGGAATAAATTATAATCAACTGCATGAAAAAGCCGGGTCAACTATACTTAAGTATGGAGATTAATCAATAGAATGTCTTGAAATGTTAAGATTAATCTCAAATCTTTCAATTATTGTAAATTAATTTTTAAAACAAGCTTGTAATAAGATTTTTCCATGCTGCATTTACTAAACAGTAATTTTTAAATATTAATCATCTGTATGTACAGCATAGAATTTTCTAAATTTGTTAAGTAGCCTCCATTTCAGCAATACATTCTTTTTTCTGAAATTGGCACTTCAGTTGAATAAAAATTAAACCATTAGAAAAAGTATAAAAGTAGGTATGCCAATCACAATGCAGGATAATCACTAAATAATCGTCGGGTTTTGAGATTACATTAAAAGGTACAATTGCTGATTGTGAACTGAAGAAGCAGATGTTTAATTTTTATTTCCATAAGAGCCACCATGTGCAGCACAAACACAAACTTGCATTAAGCAGTACAAGGGAAAAGGACATTTACTGTACGAACAGATGCTGGAATGACCAATGTAGTGTTGACAATTGGCTCTTTTTAGATGGCTCTGAAAGTCTCTAGATATTACGGTATGCAGTTTCGTTCTTTGGGGTTACATTAAAACACTAGGTATGTACTTGCCACTGTCAATTACACCGAATGAGTTCCAGCACCATATTAACATGGTTTTTACAAGCACAGACAATGCCATGTGGGGTTGAATTTGATCTACTGTGTAGATAGATGTTTGCTGCTCATAATAAAAGGAAGACATACAAAAGATTTATAACTGTTCAAGAAAAAGAAAAATTGAAATGTTTCCATCTTTTTTTATGAAATATTGTTTATTTTCATAGTTTTAACAATTTTTGAAATATAGCGAGTTAAAATCTGAACTTAATTTTGTAACTACCCTGTATTTAAATTACTAAAACATATGTTGTTCAACTTACCTAGTTAAATGTGATTTGATGTCCGAAAGCCTTAGCCGAGTTTTCGGTGAAAGAAGACAAGTATTATTCACTTTGGGAACTTCATCAAAATAAAGGCAACTCTCACTGTCATCTGAATCTATATCGCCAGATGCATTCTTTTCACCAGAATTTACAACTTGACCTGAAACAGTTCAATTCATTTTATAAATAGAAACTTTCACAAATGGTTTGATACAATAATATGTACTACAAACTTAAAAACATATGTATTAAATTTGTAATGTATTACACATTATGATGCACAATATTTAACACAGTGTGCACTATAATGCTTTCTCAACAAATATATTTGTTAATTTCGCTAGTATACAACTCAACCAGTAACAAACCACTAGAGTTTAGTTAAGAAAATGTTCAAAATACACATAATTTAGAATGGAATAAATACTTTTCAGTAAGCATTCTGATATCTTGATTACAGAATGCAATAATTTTTAACTCTTGAAGCAAGAAATTATTTTAAAGAAATCAAATTTTGCCACACATAATGCATTTTCAAAGCAGATAAATTATATACTCTGATACTAAGATAATTTTTTTTGTTTTTTAAAGATCATACCCAAATACTTTTAGAAAACAAGTCAATAAATACGCATTTAGCATTTCATTTTAAAATTATATCAAAATAAAAGTAGAAGTTCTATAAAAAATTTGGGAAAACTAGCAATCAGAAATTAAAAATATAACAATACTAAACTTGATTCATTAATATACTAACAAGACAAATGAATTAATTCAACAAGTTTAACAAAAATACAGAATGAACAAACTTACCAGAAAACTTGCTTGCTGTCAGAGTAAGAAAAGGAAATATCTTGGAAACTTTCTGAGAAATAGTGTGCAGCACAGGTTCCAACAAAGGTTTAACTACAGTTGATAAAGGTTTAGAAGATACGACTGAACACCTCTGAACAGATGGTTTCATTTTCTTCAGTGCATTTACAAAATCAACAGATTGGACCTGAAAGTTAATTGAATATTTGCATATTATCAAATAAACAAGAAACAGCTTGAAACAGCATTTATAAAAAATTAAAAACAATCTTAATGGTCATTAGAAAAAATTATACATATATCTGAAGATTTCCTGAATTCTGAAATGTGATACTTAACTGTTAAATCCCAAGTCATGAAATTTGAAGAATGACTTTTTTTCTACTTAAAAACTCTCTTCTACCATGAAGAAAAGGGGAGGAAAGCAGTCCTTACTAATCAACAATTAGTTCAACTTTATTCTTCAAAAGGCATATTTTATGGTGCATTAAAAATTTCAAAAATAATAATAATAATAATCTATACTTATAAAAGACAATGTTTGTGTGTGTGTGCCTGCGTGCGATGTCCAGACGAATCTATCGCACTTACAGCCATGAAATTTGGCACACAGGTAGTCGTAATGGCGACTCAATGCACCTCGAAGCCAGAATTTTAAAATTTAATCTAGAAAATTTTTTATTTAATGTTATGTGTTGTTTTGTCTAATTTTTCGCACTAATTTCTCAATAGAATGATTTCTGATAATTGTACGAAACAAATAGATACGCCATCGGAAAGAGTAAACGATTTCCGTTCTATTGAAGTTTGTTTCGTACATCTAACGTAATTTATTGAATTTTGAGAATAGTCAGTTTTCAATTGAAATTTTAAGATTTCAAAATCAAATGACTCCATCTCACGTTCTAATTTTGTTATCTTTTTGAAATGTTTTGAGCTAATAAATAAAACGTTTCTACTCCATTTAAAACAAGAACGGTTAAAATACCACTTTAAGCCGATTTTTAATTAATTTTTTAGTTGATAGGGTCAGAGATGTTTCTTTCGAAGGTGTTTATTTTACGGAAATCCCGTTCCATCGAAGTGTGCGCCATCTGCCGGAAAAAATTAGAGCGATGGCTTTACTTGGCCTCCTGCCATGAACGAGGATAGATACGGAATAGGATGAATTACTTTTATTGCTTTAGTCTGAATGAACTATTACACTGTTTAAGGGATTTTTTCTCTCCTTTTGGTTATTTTTTCTTTGTGAGCGTCCGTGCGTTATGTTCTGATCAATTTCGCTTTACACTTCAAGCTCATGATGGTCCATTTTTAATGTAGGTGGAAGGATAGCGTTTTGAGTTATATTATTTATAGTTTTGATTTGTTTGTTTTATGTACTTATTGATAGTCAAGCATAAAAGTTTGTTAAAAAACACATGTTGTTTATGTTGCGCATTTTGTTTGCTGTTTAATAATTATTTTCACGTTGAAATTTTTTAATATTGTTTTGGATTAACGTACTCTGTACTGTTTTCCTACAGCTCAAATGTCATTATCGCAAAGAAAAATAAGCGGCAAAATCAATAATGTGTATCTTTTGTTTTGATTTTGTTTTCAAAACTTGTTCGTGTCATTGTGGGCATTTCCTCCCCCCCCCCCATTTTGTTGAAGTCCTGATTCCATGAGCAACACCATGTGCGTACTGCTAGTTAACAAATAAACAAATCAAACTCCAAATAGCTATTAGGCACCTTTTGTTGTTACCATATGTAACCATATACCAATACCATATGTAAAAATAAAAACCAAAAATTTATATTTTCAAAAGATTCCAGAGATAATTATATTACAAATAATTTCATATCTCTTCTAAGTTTTTTTTTTTATATTTTGACTTTTTAAATACATAACTCTCAAAGCCAAATATTTATACTGCATGCTAATTTTAACTTGCCTGTCAACACCCTATTCATAAAACAGTTACATTTAACTTCCATGGCAAATGCCCTTTTTTTTTTTTTTGCTTTGTCTAACAAGTCAGTATGTATTCCTAAACAATTTTCAACTGGTATATATTACCAGTTAGCGTGATTTTGAAGTCAAAGTGCCATCATTTTTATTTTTTTTACCCTTTCATTTTTATTTGTTTTTTTGAAGTAATGCATGGAATTCAAAAGTAATCTTTAATATCTGATCTTTAACTAAATTTTAAAAATCTGTTAATATATAACAAGTTTTTAAAAATGACTTTCAACCTATTTTTCAGTAATTTTTATAAATAAAAAAAGAAAAGACCCCCCCCCCCCAGAATGTCATTTTACTTCACAGCTCTCTTAATATTGGTATTTTTAACATAATTTAACAGAAATTTACTGAAATCTAAGCTTTAAATTAAGTTGGGCAATAACAGGTTAATGATTACTCTTAAAAAGAGTGAAATTTAGAAATTTCATATCTTTAAAGACCACTTCCTTCAACCCTGAATCATTTATTTGTCCAGAAATTCTTCACCAAATTATTAATTTGACAGAAAAAAGTGCAATGAAAAATGAATTGAGTCACTATACATTTTAATAATAATACCAAATTAAATACTTGGATTCACAAGTTTGTGTCTTGAACTGGTTAAAGGTGACAGACAAGGTGTTTAAAAAACAATGGGAAATTTAATAAAATACAGGGCGATTTAAAAAAAGGATAAACTTTATGAAGAGATAATGTACACACACACACAAAGCATTTTTCAGTATAGCTTCTTGGATTAAAAATGAAAAAGAAATTAAGGGATTACAGGGTCTTTGTTTGATACTAAATAGGTGTTCCAGAAACATAGTTTTTTATTTTTAGTAGAAGAAAAATAGGTAGGCAAATTCTATCAGTAAAAGAAGTTAAATTTTTGCAATACCAATTGAGCTTTGACTGCTGCAAAAGCTTGTGATATATAACATTTCATAATTTCTTTACTTTTATCTAAACACTTTGGTGTCATCAATCATCCTCAACAGGCTCAACTTTTTATTTCTGGCCCTGTCAACTATGGTCAGAAATGCTTGTGATGATCTGTCAAAGATGATGAAACTGTTTATTTATCTTATCATCAAAATGGCGAGAAAAATGAAAGAGCATAGCCTTCTTTCCCATTATTTTATTAATAATCATTTGTTTTTACACAATAATTATAAGTATTAAGTACAGAATAGAACCAAATCTCGTGCCCCCATACCCATGACCAACTAATGAGCACAGATTAGTTGGGCAATTTCATAACTGAATAATCTGTAAAATATTAATCGCAAGGTAGCAATTCTATGGCAGATTAGTAGAATTATATCCTGTAAGTTTGCAGACAGAGAGACTTGGGTGTTTCGAGTCCACGTTCGAATGAGATGCAGTTCTCTTTCTGTGTTCTTTTCCCCCGAGATCTCATTATGATAGCCATATATAACAGTGCAGAAAAAGTGAAACACCACCTGTGTTTCCACAAAACTCAAACTATTGTGCAAATGTTTTTCAGTCAAAATGTCAGAAAAGGCCCTCAGAAGTTGCACTGTCGAATACCTCTACACACTTGTCAACAACATGTTAATAAATACATGGCAAAAACTAATTTCCCTATGGAATATTTTCTGTGTAACAAAGGGCAACCACAAAATACAGTTGTAAAAAGATAAAACTTGTGTGTTTTACTACCTTATAATCATATGTACTTATAATTTGTGTTTTGCTGTTCAATTATGCATACTAAGCAATTTTTTTTTTTTTTTGACAAGCTAATTTGTATCCCACCTGTAATTGTAATTATAACCATTTCCATTGAACCATTTGGCAACTTCTTGTACCAAATTAAAATAATTGTTCAAGGGATATCCATGCAAACTTCCTTTTTTTTCATCAGTAACAAATTAATCATATAATAGTAGTTTAATGCCAGAAAATCTGGAGAAAACTTACTTGAATAGTTTCTACATCCAACAGCAGCTTCTCCTTCGAAGCATAAATTTGTGGATATCGACGACGAAGAGCCACTAGTGCTGCTTCCGAACATAATGCCTTCAAATCTGCTCCACAATATCCAGTGGTACATGCTGCCAATTCCGATAACAATGCCTCAGATAAAGGTGGAATCCAATCTTTTGTTATTATACGAAGAATCTTTTCACGAGCCTGCATAAGAAAAAGGTTTAGAAACATTCGAAAAATAATAAAAGCAACAATAGGTTTGAATTTTTGAAATTCAGTATCACACAATTATTAAATGGCAATATACAGGGTGTCCAACAAAGGACTCCTTCATTTTAAAATTAAATAACTCGGCAACGGAGATCGATAGAAGAACGAAACCAGTGATATGCTTAGTCTGAAAGCCGTAAAAATCTGATACAAAAGTTTCAAAATTAGTTATAAATGTTGCCGACAGGTGGCGCTGTACGTTGTAATCACAGTTCAGATTTCGAGAAGAAAGCTATAAACTGTCATTTGCAAGTAATCGTTGCAATCACATCACAATCGATTCAAATTAGGCATTTTTCGTGCTTGCCAAGGACAGTTTATAGATTTCTTATCGGATTCTGAATAGCTATTACAACCTGCAGCGCCACCTGTCGGCAACATTTATAACTAATTTTGAAACTTTTGTATCAGATTTTTACGGCTTTCAGACTAAGCATATCACTGGTTTCGTTCTTCTATCGATCTCCGTTGCCGAGTTATTTAATTTTAAAATGAGGGAGTCCTTTGTTGGACACCCTGTATATATATATATATATAATAAACTGCTTTAAAATATATTGCCATGCTGAGCACTCATGATATTTGAAGAAGTTAATTCTTGGTATTTTAAAAATTCATAAACTTTCATCAAGATAAAATTTTCTGTCAACAAGTATACAAAGAATCCCGTTGAAAAATATAAACAGTTACTAAAATATTAGTCTAAGTTCAGTTCAGCTAGATTTAACTACTGCAAAGTAAGAGTTGGAAGTAGACTAAAACTAACAGATTATAATATCAGAATCAGTTTCATATTGGAATAAAAACATCAATCTTTTTTTCCCATTTAAAAACCAATGATGCACATTCATTAAACAGACCTTCATAGCACTTTTTTACTTTCTCGTATACGAAGAGAAAGTATTGTAATCGTCAAAAAATTCGAACTCGAGATTTTGACAAATCTCCACGTTTTAGACCTCCCCGAGTCCGAAAAACACAATTTTGGAATTATGTCTGTGTGTCTGTCTGTGAACACGATAACTCGAAAACTATTAGAGCTACGGGGACGAAATTTGAATGTGGTCTTTAAAAATAATTTTTAGGTTTCTATCAAATTTTGGACAAAATCCGTCAACAGGAAGCCTGTCTGTCTGTATGTCCGAAGTCATGTGAACACTATAACTCAAAAACTTGAATAGCTAGATGGATAAAATTTGGTACACAGTTGTATCGTCATGAATGTATGTCCGTACAAAATTTTGGGCCAAATCCGTCAATGGGTTGACCTTGCATATTTGATTTCTTCGCCATTGTACGACATGAAAGAAAGGCACTGCTGTTCCGGTGTCCCTTAATACGTTCTGTCTTGGCTCGCTGCCAAATTCTTCTTGAATAAAAGTTAATTAATTATGGAGTGTTTATCTTTTAATTTTTCTTTCACTCCGAAACACAGAGTTGCATATTTGATTTGCGGTTAGTTTTATTTTGTATATTTCGTAATGCATTTTTTTCTGAGTGGATTTTGCATTATTTTTACTCTGACAGAATGAAAGTAGTTGTTAAAAGTAAAGTAATAGAGTAACAAACCAAAATTAGTGTCAATTTATTCATAAGTTCTGTTCTTCATGCTTTTTTAATTTCTTAAGCACTCTGCCAATGTGCATGATATTTTCAACTACAACTATCGTTAGTAAATTTGTAACAATCGGATCGGAGATATTGCTGGCAAGCTAAAAGGCTGCTTAGATGTGTGCAAATCTTTTAGTAACTTACATTAGATAATTGAAATTTGGTATATGGTCTTCTAATCTTAATTGTAGAATTCCCTGTGTCCAATTCCCGTTTCAATCGGTAGAAAAAAAGGCATTCAAATGGTATATTTGGTTTTCTTTGTCATACTATGACACAAAAGAATGTCACTACCAATTGGCACATTTTCTGCAGTTTGGCTCATTTTTTCTCCACCTGTTGTCAGAGTGTATACGAGAAAGTTTAGGGGAGACCACTCCCGCTGGTTTTACACATTATTTGCCCTTTTTATATGGATATTAAATCTGTTAACAATTAAAATAAGTTAGATGAACAATTACAGAGAAAAGCATTTAAGACCTGAATTATCTGCTAGATTAATGCGTTTTTTAAAAAACCAAACAAGAGTCATGGAGTAAAATCTTATAATTTTGAGCAATAAACAGAAGATAGAGAAAACATCCGAGCTAACAACTGCAGCCTACATACTTCTATGCAAAACCAATCTCAAGATTCTTGAGTGTCCACAAATTTAACATGAATTATTAGGAGGAGGGAGGGCATTAAAACTGGAAACAGGACCATCTGAACACAAATTAGATTTGTCCATTGATGACACACACTCAGAGATAAAAGTAAGAACATATTTGACATTAGGGTTTATGATGAAGATACAATAATTTATTCACTTTTGTTTTAGAGGGAGAAAAAATATTAAGAAATGCCACTCAAAGACATTTAAAATTTTGCAAATATTTGTTGGTAATTAGTGATATCCAATCCTTTAGGATACATAAAATCACTGTATGTAATCAATTTAATTATTTTTGCATAACAGAGGTTCAGATTTGGAAAACAATCACACTACCTGATACGATGGTAAAGGAAAGAGCAATTCCCGATCAAAACGACCTGGTCTACGCAGAGCTGGATCGATCGCATCTAGTCTATTCGTAGCACCGATGATAACAATTTCACCCCGATTGTCCAAACCATCCATTAATGCTAGTAGTGTTGAAACTATAGAGCTGTGTATTTGATCCTGTCGGGTGGACCGAACAGGCGCAAGACCATCAATTTCATCAAAGAAAATTATGGATGGTCTCATGGAATATGCCTGTGAAAAAAGGATTAAGAAACTTAATATTAATGCAAAAAAAAAAAAACATAAATGGATATTTCTAACTAAAAACTCCTTTTAAATACATCATACAGAAAATAGAACAATCAAAATGTTTGTCTTGTCGTGATTATACATGTATTATACTTACTCAAATGAAGGCAGGGCATTTCATATTGCCATACATACAAAACCAGAAATTTAACTGGTTCTTTCTTGGACTTATTTACTAGAAAATCATGCTTTTGGTTCATAAGCCAATAAAATTTGCATCTATAAAAAACTGATTTATATATATAAGAAGAAGTGTCATTAAAAAGAAGTAAATGAATCCAAGTTTTAGACGGAAAAAGAAAAAACATTTTGATTTTGTCTGAATATGGAACAAGATTACATAATTAGCACACAATATATGGTCCAGAAAATTAAATGCAGCATTCGTATCAAAAGTATTTCTATAAACTGGAATGCTAAAATAAGATAAATACTTTTTATATTAATCAGAAAATTTAAAAAAAGTACAGACTATTTAAAATGAAATACAAATCAGAATCTTTAAAAATACTCATCATTAAAACTTGGTCATCCAAACAAATGCTTTAATAGAAAACAAACCATTTTCTACTCTCCTCTCATAATCAAGCATGTTTATAGAGATTAGGAATTATTTTGTTATTACTAGTACTATGTTAAAAATATCCATAAAAAGGTAATTTCACTGTTTTAAAATTAGATTTTTTTTTCCCCCCCCGGGGCGAGAAATAAAAAATCATTTATGGTTGAGCATAATATAGTAGATATTGGAACACACATTTTTAATTTGAATTCATCAGTAATTTGATTTTTTTTAAGCCTGTTAAAATACTAAAAATAAATCTTGATCGACATTTCTAGTTTTCAGCTTTGAATTACACAAGTACCACTGTGAAACATTGCCCTGGTTTAAAATCTTTTAGTTGTCCCCCATTTCCAATGATAGGGAATTTTTTTTTCAAAACTAAATGCAAGCGAAATCTTGGAATCACTCTAAAAAATTTTCATTCAAATTTAAAATTCACCATTCTACAAAGAAATAACTAAAATGTTAGAAAAGCGTCTCGTCGAGAAACCAAAATATGAGGAGGATCAGAATGCAATGCTGTGTTTTCATCAAATTTAAACAAATAATTTTGTAATATATATTTTAGTTTAAGTCAATGATGTAGACACCCTCATTATCATTGATCTTTTGACACTTAGTGGGCAATATATTAATTCTGGATCTATAGAATAGATAGTTTTTGATTTAAAGTAGTAGAAATTCCATTTTTGACTTCTTATACATTTTTTCTACTCAAAAAATGTTGGAATGACCTAAATAAATGGTAATCAAGGTGTGCAAAATCTGGCAAATAAGATGGGTGGGGCAATGCAATAAGCTAGAAATATTATATCTGCTAAAAAATCTTGATATCAAAATAACAGATTTGAATCAAATTTTGGACCCAGTGAAGTCTATGGGAAGGGATTCAAAATATGCACTCGATTCTGTTCAGTATAGAACAAAGATAAACACGGAACATGTCATATTGTGGAAGTATACGAGAAAGTTGAGGGGACAACATTCCAACTAGTTTTCATTCATAATTATCATGTTTAATTACTTCACAAACAGTCATTTTTAGGCATCTTATTCATAAACAGATATTTAGAATGCTTTATGCACTTATTGCAGTTAGAAGAAAAGAATAATAAAAGCATGCTCACTTGATCGAACAGAAGTCGCAACTGCCGCTCGGATTCACCAACCCACTTGCTGAGGCAGTCGGCACCTTTCCGCATGAAGAAAGCCACCCGTTTATCACCTGTACTGCATTCATTTGCAAGAGCTCTGGCAACCAGTGTTTTACCCGTGCCTAGAAAAGAGCAGACGGATTTTTATATTTCTTGGATAAATCTTGTATGCAAATTTTACGTTAATATTTTTTAACAGTACTATAAAATTTTATTTACGAAACCATACACGAAATTCTAATCATATAAATTAAAGATTAAGCAAAATATTATTTATTCCTTCAATGTTGTATAGCAGAAGCAGATTAAAAAAAAAAAAAAAACACTGATTTAAGAAATTTAACCTTAATTTTTACAATTTGCATTTTATAATGACAGAATAAAAAAAGTATACAATTAATAAAATATGCTTGGAATAAAAATTTCATGTTATAACATGACAATCCAGTTTCTGAATAATATTTTAGAATGTTTGACTCTTTATAAGGATAAAATGTAAAGAGTCATTGCAGGAGAAACAAACTTAATGTGTCAATTTTGAACATGAAAAAACATCAAGTGTTAGATTTAAAGCACTTTCTTTTTTACATGACATGTACAAAAGAAATAACTGTCACTGGCAATAATATCAGTAATATATCTAAATTAAAAAAAAAAACAACACAAAACAACCGATAATCAGTACTGAATTATAAAATTTCATATCACTGTTTTATTTCTTTAAATGATAAAATAAATATTACCTGCCCAGAGTCATCCATTTAAAAGACCAAAACATGCGAATTAAACTTATGAAGGATTACCCGTATTTTTCCAGTTGAAATGTCTACCCATCTTTCTTTCATTAAAAAATTTCATTTTGTATCCAATTTGCAGCACATTCGTTTGAATTAATATAATATTTAATTCTGAAAACAATACTTTAGCAGAAAAAACTGAATCCCGAAACATTAAACAACTCCAAGGAGAAAAAAAGTGCAAAAGAAGCAACGGAATGAATGTTTTCTAATTCTTCTGGCTATGAAGAAATTATCATACCTGGTTGTCCATAGAATAAAACCCCGCGAGGAGGTGAAATTTTAAACCGCTGAAACACTTCAGGATACATCAAGGGAAAAAGAATCATCTCTTTTAATGAACGAATATGTTTGTCCAAGCCCCCAACATGATCAAAGGACACCTGCAAAACAGAAGATGATTATGTTTTAAAACTCCTGTACGAAACTAAAGTAAACAACATACAATCCAGAATATGACATAATAGTGAAATTCTTCAAGACAGAATTTTAATGGGTCTCGTTACCGTTTTATCAATGCTCATGGGATCAATGTCAGCTAAGCTACAACCAATTTTCATTCGGTCACGCAATGCACCTTTGGAAAGATCATCTTCAATAAAATTAAGAGGAAGGCACCTTAAAAGAAAATGCATTTAAATAAGTACCTATAATGAAGATGCTCGAAGTATTATGCACAAATCAATTTGAAAATGTTTATTCAAATACCTATTTCTGGCTCTAGCCATACTCATTGCTTTTCGCTTCTCGAATCTTCTTTCATCATCACTAGAGCTACTAGATGAGCTATGAATGGCATGTCTTTTTCTAAATCAGAAAGGGGAAAGAAAATTTACAAAATTAACAATTTTTTATTTAAAATATACACACTAATTTAACTATATCTGGCACTAATTATTGACAAGTGTAATACAATCTATATAATATAAAAAATATCTATTTGAAAACTTATAATGAACCATTGTGACATTTATGAAATTGAATCGCTGAGATGATCATGAAGATACGGATATTCCCAAAAAATTAATTCTTTTCCATCTAATAATTACAAGTAATAATTGAAGTAATTATTACAATAAAAAATACAATTTTAATATTTAAAATTGTTTCAAACCTCTTCCTTATAAAGGGTACAGATAGTATATCCAGGGTTCATACACATTTCCTTAAAAGAAAATCAAGGACTTTTAAGGACTAAAAAAACCAAAAAATAAGGACCTCTAAATTGAATAAATTTAACGAATTGTCGCACGCATTTTTAAATAAAATGTCTCATTTTTGCAAATTCAACCTATTAGATGATAAAGTATAATATAAAACATAGAAGATACATTACAAATTTAACACAACAAAATTCCTAAAAATATGAGTTAATAAATTGATGAAAAAAAAACCATGAAACTGGTAATCAAATTAAATATCTTTTCATTCCAAACTTTTTTCATTCAATTTTACATCCAAGGTATTTATTTTAATTTCTTTTTCAGAAATTGTTTTTCTTAGTTCATGCAAATGAATAAATGAATTTATGTCCTTTGACTTTTCAGTCTCATTATCTAAATCATTTGCTTTCTCATTTGTTTGGTGTATGTCCTTTTGGAGGAACACTTTCTTTTGTTTTAAAAAATCTATTTCCTCCTCTAGAGCTTTTCGTTTCAGTTGTTTTCTTTCAGTCTTTTCTTTGGATCTTTCACTTTCTAAACACTGCATGTATACATACGGCTGAGGTGGCAGCTGTCCTCATTTCTTTAGTAATTTTTAAGTCATAAATAGCCCCAGAGAGCTTAATAAATTCATGAATTACATGCTGGGAAATATTTGAAGCATCTTTCAACTTTTCTATTTCCAGGGCCCTGTTCACCGAAAAACCTCATTGTCCATGTGACAGTATTAATACCATTTTGATAATCTTCCAAACTTCTTCATAATGATTATTGCTTAATAAGTTTATAAAAAAGTATCAAGGGAATCACTCTTTGGACTGAAAGAAGTAAATTCAAATGAATTTGGCTTTACAATATTTAACAGAAAATCTGCATAGAATAACAAAATTTCGTCGCAATCTTTTTCCAAAATACGTTTATTTTGCAACAACACAATCAATACCTTTTTCATTTTTTCCTGTACGTTTTCGGGATATCCAGCCATTACTCGTGGGTCAATGCAAATCGCAGGTCTTACTAGTGCGTAATTCACAGAACATTTCTGCATGAAATGTTTTATCATTGTTATGATGTTTTTCCGACTATCCTGTCTGAGTGTAAAAACATCCTTGTCTACCAATTCCTTATTTTTTATCTTTTCTTTTATTAGTTGCTATGCAGCAAATCCTAAATACACATAACTTTTATCATTATACAAGTTTGGGTCACTGAAGTTGAATTTGCATAAAGTCTCAGGTTTCTAAATTCTTACATTCTCTGGTTTGAAAATTTTGAAATGTTGAATGCAGTCATTAACAAGTTTTAATACATCATTGGCAAAAAATGGAAGTAAAGGTTTATCACTTTGATACTGTTCTAAAAATGGTAACAGCACTTTTGACAATCATTCCTATGGAACCATGGACCAATAAAGGTCATCTGTAACTCCTCCCTTATTTCACAAAGTGTATGCGATGGATATGGATTCGTAGAGCGGAAGCAGTGTCGTCCCCCCCCCCTATTCTGCAAAAGCCACATTGTCCGAGATTAGAACCACCGAGAAGGAGGAATTCGAAAAACGATAATCGGTGAAATTTTAAATTTTTTAATAATGGCAGAATAAAAAGTAAGGACTTTCAAGGACTCTTTAAAAATGGGACATAAAAATAAGGATTTGTAACGACTTTTAAGGACTAAATGTAAAAGTAAGGACTTTTAAGAACTTGTAAGGACGCATACGAACCCCGATATCAGCAGATTCTTTTCTTCCGCATAAGGGCTACAACTGTCATTAACCCATCACCTGCGAAACCTCCATTATTTAACTTTTTCAAAAAAAATTTACATTAATACGATAACATGAATGAAAGAGAAAATAACGTTTCTAATTTTTAAAAAAATTAAATTGATTAATTAACTTTTAATTAGAATGAATTATCTTTCTAATTGGAAAAATGGTTTTTATTGGATTTGTACGTTTTATAGGAGTCAGCTCAAGATTCAGATGCAACGATCAAAGCTAAAATGTGCACTGTTTAGGTGAAAATAATTAGAAAACAAGCATCCCAAACAGGGACAATGGCCGATAATGGGTAAGATCTCCCTTATAAGAAACTTTAACCACTATTTATATACCACTCCCACTCTTTTAACCACTTTTTCTCCTCTAGTCTATTGAACCCACCTCATGTGTCGTGGTTATATTGAATGCTTATAAAGAAAGACAACCAGCAGGAGTGGCCTCCCCAAAACTTTCTCGAATACAAACAACACGGTGGGAGGTGGGGAATACACCGCATGCTGGAAAACACGCAGTATTCCCCAAAGGTGGGGAAAACACTCGCACCATTTTTTTGCGTCGTAGAATGAGGGAAAAACCCGAATGTGCAATTTCAATGCCTTTTTTTTAACAGACTTAAACGAAAATTGGAGACAAATCTACAATTGGAGTTTCAAGACTACATAAGTAATTTTGTTAAGAAGTTATGGCGTTTAAAAGTATGTGATTATACAGACCAACAGATGGTCAACCCTCTGACAAATTTGGCCCCAAATTTTATTCAGACCTACATTTCTGATGAGAACTCTGTGTACCAAATTTTATCCACTTAGCTATTTAAGTTTACGAGTTCACATGAATGCGGACAGGCACACTTCTCATAGACAGAAGTCTGAAAGAAGTCCAAAATTTGATAGAAACCTACAAATTATGCGTAAAGATCACATACCAAATTTCATCCCTGTAGCTCTAATAGTTTTTGCGTTATCGTGTTGCTCACAGACATAATACCAAAATTGTGTTTTTCTAATCATCTAAAACGTAGAGATTCATCAAAATCTCGAGCTCGAATTTTTTTGACAATTGCAATACTTTCTCTTTGTATAAGAGAATGTAAAAATGAGTAACATCATGGTTGGCTGAAAGGAAGATAAATTCCACCTTTCAATGACTTGAAAAGGGCTGCACTATCCTGTTTCTCCAATAAACTCCTCGTTTTATGAGGTGTCGAGATTTTTCCTACTCGTTATTTAAAGATTAAGTAACTTTTGGACATAGATTCAAGATATTACAGGCAATTAAAATATTATGAATAAGGAAATAAATACACAGCAGACACTTGACCCTTTGCAGTCGGCAGATTTCGCCGATGTCCAGCAAGTCGGATCACATTTGGCGTTTTGCAGTTACTTTTCCGTATGGGATTTAAAGTCAATATAGGGATATTAAGACACACAGAATTATTTGAAACTGATTTGTAGTGTTTAATAGTACTTATAATACATAAAAACATAAATTTTTAATTTCTGCAATTTTCCAAAGTGTGATATTTTGCAAAAAAGCCCTATTAGACTCTCCAAAGAGATAGATACCCGCACGTTGATCGAAACATTTGAATGTGGCATCAGGAAGATAGTTTTCTTTCATTATTGCTAGCCTCGCTTACCGTGCTGGGCACCAGGCAATCATGAATGACATCATGCCTCCAGGCTGACAGCACCGACTTGCAAATACTGCCACCGACCACAAAGGGTTAAATAGACTTAATACATATTAAAGTATTAAGTTCTCTACCTACTTAATTTTCAAAAATGCAATAAAATTCTTTTTTTTTTAAAGTTGACCAAATATGGTTACATTATGCCAGTAAGTATTCTGTTGGAATCTCTTTTTAATTGCAGCAATGCATTATTTCTTAGTAAGTTTTTATGAGATTTACAAAAAATAAGCTATTCATTTCGGAGGGTCTGGAGTGCACTCTACTTCTTTGAACAAGATAAAATGTAATCCTCCAAGGGGCTGAACCAGCTCTTTCCATGTCTCAATTCAAAAGCAGATTATTCTCAGTATATTTCCTTTAAATTTCATGAGTAAAAACACTTGAGGTTTTGCAGTTTCAATTGCATACAAAAAAATATGGTTTATCTTCTTAAAAAGGACATTTCTAAGAGTTCAGAAGTAAATCAGTTTAAACAATTGGTCACTTGGAGAGTTAAATAAAAGATAACTTAAATGGTATGATCGTTATTTATAAAAGAAAATAAAAATCTTCAGTAGAAAAATTTGATGGAAGGTGGTAGTATAGCAAAATCTGGTAACATACTGTGAATCATTGTTCAGTGATGGAACATATTTGAATCCTGATTCAAGTGATAGTGCACTAAGTAAGCATAAGTAATTATGTGTGGATATCTTAGATAATGCAATGTGTAACTGTTGAAGATTCATCTTGTGTTGCATAAAATCACATTTCGTTAAATTGTTTTCATTAAAAAATTATTTTTTTCAACACACAATTTTCATTCAAATTATCTGCAGTTAAAATTCTGTATATTCAGGCAGAAAACAATACAGATCTTTCTGAAATGGATTATTAATTTCTTGCTCAGCCTGTAACTAGAAGTGTGACAATATAAATTACAATAGATAAGATATATGTTGAATATGCAAATAAAAAAGTCATTCATTTTAAATTGAATACCTGAGGTGTTTTTAAAGTAAAGAAATTAATACATTTATCACATTCAAAAAATGATTGCACAAGCTAACAGTATAAACAAGGTACATTAAAAGTTTTGCAGGTAATTAATACAACTTCTAAAAGTTAAAGTTGCCATACAGCAAAATGTTTTGAAAAAAACCCTCAAATCAGAAGAAATAGTTAACTATTTTACATACTATAAAAATATAGCTCATATAAGATAACAAAACTTCATAAAACTTATTTGGAAAATGAAAAATTAAAATAATAACCTTCTGTACAAATGAGATCTATGTGCTGTGCTTTTAAAACTCTCTCTTTCTCTCGGTTGAGTATGATGCTGAGTAGCTTCAAAAATAGTGGTGGTAGCAGAGCGTCGAGGACGAGTCGTTTCTGTAATACATTGAGGGAAAGCGTGTTTAAAACTCGCTAATGCATAAGAAGCAAAACACAAAACAGAGAATGAAAGAAAAAAAATTAACTTAAAATATTGAGATTATAAAAATGATATATTTATCAAAATAAATTTTTAAAGTTCATACTTATAGGAAACTGAAATCTTTCAGTTATTGGCTTTTTAGGTCTCAGTGAATATTTTGAGCCATGACCCACACTGTTTTCCTGTGATTCACCAACAGATATACCAGCAGGAAACTCAGCTTGAGCTAAAGAAAAAGGAAATAAAACTTAAATGCAATATCATCTTTATAATACAATAAAACACACATCTTATGTATATATTAAAACAATACAAATTTCCATATTCTCTAGAAGTATTTACAAAAATTTACAAAACAGCTGTATGGAAATGATTTTTGAAACCATAACAAATCTAAAATCAACAAAATACTGTGGAATTGACTGATCTCAATGCTTATTTCAAATTATCTATTAATAAATTACAACAAAACAATTTCATAATAATATCATAACTACTTCTCTAAAGTTACAACACCCTTTCACGATAGAAATTTTAATCAAAGTATATTGGAAAGTTATTATTCACTTAAAAATAATGAATTTAATATAATATACTTGGTAAATTCTTCAGCTGCTATACAAAAAAATTTAGAACAGCTGTTGAACATTTTTTGATGGTTCAAATGATGGATCACAATTTCCATGTTCAGAGAGTGTACCACATTATAAGGAGGAAAAAAAATCATGGCAATAAAAATGTATGAGAACATTTTAGACCATTTTGATCTTTAGAATTAATCAATTTTGAAACGGCTACTGCCATATTTACAATTACTGAAACTTTAAAATCCATTAATTAATTTAATTAAAAAAATATTCTATTAGCAAATATCAGACATTGCACATCAAATCTGTAGTGAAAAAGCTGTCCAAATTTTTAAATGCGTACACAAACAAGTGCTGAAAACATGAAAGAATGCTTAATAAAAAGAAACAAATTTATGGATAGCAATTCATCTGATTATTTTTTCATACCATACGTAACCAATATCATTTTAACTCATACATAAAAGTTTACACAGTCGTACACAGTTTCGATTTCAAGATTGATAAAATTTCAGGCACTTACTTACTTTATTAGATTCTCTAATAAGATTTTTAAAAAAGATTTAAACTAAAAAAATTCTGCTGCTTTCATTCATTTTTATTGTGCATTTGTAACAGCTTCTTCTTAATTCAGAAACTGAGAACTGAATTATTTAAAAAAAAATCTATATGTCTAGAAGGTGGGAACAGAGTTTTAATGAATATTGTAATTTTTTTTTCCCCCTCTCATCAGTGAAATCAAAATTTTCAACTTTCCTACTTTCAGGTTCATTTTACTGCACCTCAACATTTAATGATTTTAAAATCACCTGTTTATTACAAAAAGATAACTTTAAAATCATATGCGATGTATTGAGAACCAGAGTTAACTAACCTACAATTTCTGCTAGGTGAAAAGTGCTGCTACCCGCCTACCGAAACAGAATATATGTTTTCTTTCGGAACCAGAGTGCAGCAAGAGTTTCAGCTGACCAATACTTGAAAGTATTATTTGACAAATGGCCCACTTTCAATATGATGCCTCATTTAGATTAAAAGGAATTGCGAGTTGGTCCACTTTAGTTTTCAATGGCTCACACATGCAACATCCACATTTCTTTTACGTAAGCCTAGAGCTACAAATATCCGACATAGATTATTTTTATAATTGTAAAGCATCCAATGATGATGGTCATTTTTATCTCTGAAGAATTTGACAGCAAATGAATAAATACAGAATGTTACCTTCATTAGTTATCAAAATAATTACATTCAATTATATGGTTTGCTTAAGTATCTCATTTCGCTACCCAAAAGATAACTGATGCATAGCTCATAAAAATACTATTCAGAGATCCTTAATAATGATTAATTAAAATAATTTTTTTAAAAAAATAAAATTATCACAAATATATAATTACTTCTCTCAAGGTCACTTTGATCTTCTATAGTATCAGAATCTGAAATTCCATTCTGATCCTGATCAGTGTCCTCTGTGTCTGCCATGCTTCCAGCATCTCGGGAAATTCGCCTTGTGTAAAAAGTGTGTACAGTCTTCCTTTTTTTCCGTTTTACTCGACTGTACATATCTTCAAACTCCTAAAAGTTCACGTATGCTTTAATACTAATAAATTTTTAAACCAACATGAAACATAAGAAAAGCATCTTTAATTACAAAAGATTGCATTTTCAACTGAAAGAAGAAAAATTCAACTCGGTTGCATGTAGACAGTTTTAATAATAATTTAAGTAAATAAAATAATTTGATTGGATTTTTACATTTTAAACTTATTTGACAATCTTTTCATTTAAGAATTTATTTCCGTGCTCTAAAGCGTTTCGATTGGCTTCTAACAAACTTTAAGGCATTGTTAAAGTCAAAAATTTTGAACACTATTTAGGAAAGTTTTATAACCAACCAATTTCATATGATCTCAGATAGTTTCATTTTTTATTATCTTAAAAATTATTTTTATTAGGAATCCTATCATTTAAATTTTTTTTGCTTATTCTAAAATTCTTTTGGTTAGACTAATTAACATATCAAAGATCAAATTAAAAATGAAAATTCTGAATTCAGTTTATATAATAAACACACTAAAAAGAAACATAATTATAAAATATCAAACAAAATCAAGACTGAAAATTTTAACCAAATGTTTACTAATAAAACTGCCAATTCAAGAAACACTGCATTAAAATGATTCAATTTTATAACATAATATTCTGGTCAGATCAGGGGCTATAGCCCTTTTTTTCAATAATAAATCTTCTAGAATTTAATGCTTAATATATATATGCTTTAAATATATAACATTGTCTTACCAAGCCATCATTTCCCAAGCCCAGCCGTCTCAGTTCAGAACTGTGATTTCGCTCCGACCTTCTTGGCCGTACAGTATCACATGTGGACTCATCCTGCGGACTCCTTTGCTCAGAAGTGAACAGGGATTCAAATTTTGAAAATTCGGGTATACTTGAGGCTAAAAGCCACGTTTGGTTGAGGTTATCGTAGGTGAACTTCCTCTGTCTAGTGCTGCGGCGAACATTTTGCTTTTCGTCGATGCTCTCTCCCCCATTCACGAACATTTCATTTGAATTGGAATGTGAAGAGTTTGTAGCTAGAGAAGACTTTTGATCTGTATCTCTACTATTCTCATGCTCCTGTTTAATACCCTGTGATAAGTGATGTCCGATCCTTCTTAGTCCTGTAAATATTTGAATGCAATAATTTTAGCCAACATTAAATATAGTAACTTTTTTATTATTATTTTTCTATTAAGAAGGCAAAAAAGCGGCCCAAATATGCACAAGTATGCCAAGCACAGCAACTTTTTGCCACAAAACGTATTTCATAATGCATCTTTCTTTATACAATAATGGCAAAAGAAAACATATTACACACACATTTTGTCATATTTTATACATGAAGATGTCACAATTACTTAAAGAATGACACAATAGCAAAAACAATGATGCAATCATACATTCCTACAGCAAACCAATCAAAATTACCTTCTTTTATTGTTTGCTCAATTTAAATTTATAATGATATATTCATAAAAAACGTAAGTGGTGTATTTTCATTGGCCACTACTAACTATATTTTGTGGCTTTATTTATGCTTGGTAATAACTGCCACTCCAACAACACAAAAATACCAAAAAATTTATACGAGGAATTTATATCAATTTCCATTATTGGAATAGGAAATAAATGAAGATACAATTTATATCTTATCTATCATTCTTTAAAAATTATAATAAAAGGCAATTAAAAAAACTCGTTTTAATAAAATTGATAAAATGTACACAAACTTACAAATACAAATTCCAAAACAGCAATATTGAGATGACAAAAGATTCTTGAACCAATTAATTAAAAACCCAGAACTCTCAATCTCAAAAGAGAACTTAATTTAAAGATTTTAGTTTACAGAAAACAATGGTAATTATTTCTCTTTCATAACAGCAAAATATTACTTATTCTTCTAAAAGAACAAGAAATATTTTGCTTTGTAATTCCTTTCAAAATGATGCATAAAGAAAGCCTCAGATAACTTTAAAATTAGAGATTAAGTTTATGGCATGCAATTACAAGCGGGAAATGTGGACAGAATATGCTTCTTGATTCAATAATTGCCAATATATAAAGCTGTGACAGTCCTGTTTCAGACCTTCACCAAATTTCAGTCAGCGGTGGCCAATAGAGCCAATAGAGCTGAAAAACAGCACTTCCCACAATTTTTTCAAAAATGTATTTGCTTTTTGAAATATTTGCTAACATATCCTTACTGATAATCCAAAAATCTGATGTTAACACAAATGACACCATTTGCTAATCATTTTGGACTTTGGATGTGAAAACCTGCCAATCTGCGAAACTTCGACATAAGCTCTCTCTCTGAAGGCCTCTCTTCAACCTAGTATTATATGTAAACTGGCTTAGAACAATACCAAAATAACAAAAGTTATGTTTGAACATTCCTATTAAAGCTTTATTCTGTACATTCACCCCCCCCCACACACACATTTAATATTTATCTTTAAAACCAGCACAAAGGGGAAAACTTACAAGTTAATTTGCATTGTTTAAATTTCAACTTTATTTCCTTTATTACAAACTCTCTCAGTCATTCAATTCAGATAAAGAATAATTTCCCAGAGAGGAAACTAAATGAGCCTTAGAATACATCTTCAGATCATGTCAACTGGGAACAGAGCAAATTAAATAGATACCAAGTTCTGCCAATTCAGTGCAGAAAATTTAGCATCTGGACATACTGAATGTAAGAAAACTGATTTAAAAGTTAAAAGGCACTTTTTGCAAGCAGGATGCCAGTTCAGTCCCTGGAAATACCTTTTGAAGCAATGTTCATTCCAGATTTCAAAAGCTGTCATTACCATTAGCTTAAAAACTTTCAAAATATAATATATCTTTCAATCAAGAATATAAAATAAATTATATTAATAATATATATCTTCAATGACATGCAGATTCTGAAACTATTTAGAAAAAAACTAACTTGAGAAAGAAGCACTTTGCCCCAAACCAACAACAAATATCTTTAAAGTTTTACAAACATACCATTTCTCCCAAACTGGGGTAAATGATCATTTACTTTATTAGAAATCTTCCGTCTTCTTGTAGAATTCGTATAGGAGCTTTCATCTGTTTCAGTATCCTAAGAATATATTTTACAAATCAGCCAATGTAATTTGATCTCGTAGCAATTGAGAAAAACATAAAATGGAAATTGTACAAAGTTGGCAATAAGTTACATTTTTATAAACTTATTACAAAATTATGTTCAAATGAATTCTATTAGTTTTATAAACTAATAGAATTCTTTTGAACAAGACTTTTTAGCCATTCATATAAAAGAAACTAACATTCAAAGCAGTTTTAACAATTTATTAACATTACCTGAATGCTTACTGAACCTAAACTTAGCCATTTCGACCAAACAGTCAGGTTTCAACTGCATGTTTTTTGAAAACTCAATCAGTTTTAATTGATGATTAACGAGATAATTTTTAAACAAAAACTTGTTACATGCAATATATACATAAAGCATCAAAATACAGCAATTCTAATTAAAATCAGCAATGAAACACTCTTTGACCATCCAAGCGGCCAAATCAATTTTTTTCCTTCCGTGTTCAGCTCCACAGCAGTTAACCAATACTTATTAGGACATTTTTGAAAATTAGAGGGATAAAAATAATTCAGATTATCAAGTTTGAATTATTCTTCCAAAACAAGGCTATGCTTTCAATGTTCGCTGCCTAGAGCACAAAGTTACCAGAACAAAATAATTGGCTGTTTTGAGGTTTCAAATTAACCATTAAATTCAAAATAAATAGATTTAATGAATAGAATTATTATTACCAGTTCAAGCAACAAGATATATAAGTATAATACAATAATGTAATTTGAACACAGCATTACATTTTATTAGAAAAAGAAAAGCATAACATGAATGGTTTTAACAATACATTTCAATAGAAAAGCAGATTTTCTTCAGTGCATACAGAAGTCAAGTATTAGAATTTTCAGTAAAACATGCTATGCATCCAGATAGAGAAAATTTAATAAATTCTGAAATTAAACATTAAAAAAAATAAAGTTAAGAAGAATAAAAAAAATTTATTTTAAAAATCTTCAAGAAAAATTGACAATGAAATCAAAATTACATCTTCATTACAAACAATGTTCTAATAAATGACTTCAAAGAAAAAAACTATTCAAAATCCCCCCCCCCCTCCCCTGACAATTCGTATAATCACTACTTGAAATTATTGAAAAGATCAATGAAAAGCTAAAATGCATATCAATTCTGAAATACATAAAAAAAAACATAAAATCATGGTCAACACAACTTTTGGTTTCAACAGAGAAAAACAGATTCTATATTAATTTGTCAAAGAAAAGTAGTCAGTAATGGATTTTTAAAGGAATGGTTCATTAATATCTGAAAAAAAAAATTGTCTGCATTCCTGGTATAGAATCAGGTGCTTATCTATTAATTGTATAAAATAGTTATAAAATGGTGTAGAGTAAATACTGAGAATAGTCCAGTCTCTCCTATTCTTAAAATGCCATAGTGATCTCTTTTAATTAAAATAGATTATTCTGCAAAGTATTAAGACACTGAAACTTCAAAAATAACTTTCCAATATCCAAAGAAATAATTAATTCCTAATTTCTCTCTCAATCAGCTTTCTGCACTAAAAAAAAGAAAAATTAACTAGAAGAAAGGAAATCAGTTTTACATGGTTCTTTTCTTGCAAATAAAAAATTGCTTTAATGTTTTACAAAATCACTCTAGTTTTCTAACCTTATTAAATTATTAAAATATTACTAAACCAATAATCATTTAGTTTCAACTACAGTAAAAGAGTACAAGATCAATGAAATATTTTATTATTACCTCTTGAGGATTGGTTATACTTCTTTCTTTTAAAAAAGGCACTTTAAATTTTTGTACTTAAGTCCCTTATAAATCCACAATGAATTAGTAGCTTTAATGCGATCATGAAGACATATCCTTTATTCAACAGTGGTAAAAGTTACAGTAAAAATACAATCTTTGAACACAGGTTTGGATTAAGTATTTTGAAAATAAATTGAATATTTCTTACCTTAGGGTCAGAATATATAAAGAATTATAAATATAAAAACTTGTAGGTAATTAAACTTAAAAAGCACCCAAGAAAAAAATAAATTAAGAATCCATATTACAGCTGTGAGCTTATTACATCACTTGAGAAGTATAAAGAAAGAATAGTACTCATAAAACAAAATTTCATTATTCATTTTCAAAAGATGTACGATTTGGATTCTAGCCCACATGGTTATCCAGATATGGAATCGTAAACTATTGCATCATAAAAATATGTATAGATCAAAATATACTTGATAAGACATACAAATGATCAATCTTTAAAATTCATTCCTAATTTAACAAACTGTTATTTCGTAAAAGATACATGATAATCTGAGATGATAACATTTTCCTTAGGACTTGGTATACAAAGGTCACCAGAATCAGTTTAACAGAAGAGAATCTGTTTGCATTTCAAATGAATGAATTACAGATCTACAAACAACAGTTCTCATCTTAAAAAAGAAAGATAAATTTTAAAGCAACTGTACTTTTGTAAGGTTGCAAAAATGAAACTGCCTTTATAACAAAGCTAAAATTTTACATTTGATACAACTAAATATATTTTAGCATTAGTTTTAACCTTTTTCAGACATAAAAAAAACTTAATTTCTATACAAGCTTGAAATCATCAAATAAGATGCATAGTAAAGAAAATTTCATATTTTTCAAACGTCAACTATACTAATAGATAAACATTTGTCCCTTTTTTTTTTCCCCATGTTTTTGAAGCAAAGTTAACGAATTTTAATAAGCATTTATTTAAAAACTAAACAGTTGCAGATAGAAAGTACACGCATTGCAATTTTACTCAGAACTTCAAGTACAAACCATAATCAACAGATGAATTTCCTTCCATTTTAGAGCTCAAATTAACATTTGAATTCCTGTGGAATAGATAAATTATATTGAAATTTTTTGAAATTATCACTCTCAGTTTATAAAACTTACAGGCATTTTTCTATTTTCCAATACTAAGTTTTAATAATACAAATGGAAGTGTAATCTTTCTTACTTGATATCGAGTTTTTTTTGTAAACTATTTCCTTAGTTGTTTTTGGAAAGTCTTCTTGGAACTCTATAGGTGCAAAACTGCTGTGTTGACTTGTATCTACATCTGATTTCCTATTTACATTTTATTTTACTGCTTACCTAAAATAAGGTAAAGAATTTAGATGTAATAAGAAACAGATGTATTTCGTGGGGAACCAAAATCCTTGGGTGAATGGTTGTAGTAAAAGTGCCAATTTGAACCTAGATAAATTTATGAAACACTTCCAATTATGAAAACCCAAGAAATATTTTTTTCTATATAGTAAACTCTATTTTACATTCAATCCATGACACAAAATTTTCCAGTTTTACTTTTTTAATTTATGACAAGGAATTTTTTTTATTGCTTTAAAATCTTCAGACTGGTAACGTGTCCCAGGTAATGAACGCGATCTTAAAAAATCCTGTGCGCTATAAAAACATCATGGCAAAAAAACAAGTAATGGCGGAAACAATGTATTTTATGTTTATTTATAAATATTGACTTATGTTTTAGAAAAAATATAAATGCGTTACCGAAAAAAAAAATCGCAATATATGCTTGTCCCAAGTTTTCGTATCAGATCGGTAACGCTGAATTCTGGATGTTATTTCCCATCGTTTATTTCTCGAAATTTGGCGCCAACGATTGCGTGATGAAACCCCGGTGTAATGTGCAAGTTTCAGTTGAAAGTTCCGACTTCAGTTTCATAGAATTACAGGTAAGATTTTTCAATCTTTATTTTTCTGTGTCTACTCAAATGAAAGACTAGGTCATAACGCAAATTGAAAAGCAAAATTAATTAATTTTTTTATTTTATTTTTGTATACAAAAAAGAATTTATTACCGCGAACATAATAATGCGTTTTAGGTTTCGAATCTTTAATTAGTTAGATGTTTAGCTAAATAAAATACGGAATACCTATTAGATCTGTAAAATAACTAGGTCGGTAAGATGAAATAGAAACCATTTGTTACAGAACTGATGCTTGCGTTACTGATACATGTTTTCCCCACAGTTAGTTTTCAGTATAGTGTTTCTTGAGTTAATTTTGCAGTGTATGATGAGTTAAATGCATCTCTGTAACTGAAAAAAACTTTCCAATGTTTTTTAAATTAGTTTAATTTCTTAAAATCTGTTTCAAAAAACAGATTATTTTGTCCCAAAATATGAGTTTTCCCAACAAATTAAGGTCTCATTTTTTTGTATCGATCTCTGGATCTTCGTTCGTCAAGACTGTTCCGTATATAACTTGTATAACTTTTAAATATTCAATTATTAAATGATTTTGTGGAAAGCCCGCTTCCAAATTCTGATTGTCCTTAGCAATACGTAACTGAACGTAGCGTG